>JAABKJ010008193.1:0-11509 GCA_011634705.1 Andricus grossulariae | reverse complement strand
CATGGCGACGTCCGGGTGAGGCTCGGAGATGACTGGGCGGAGACACAATGTCGAGCGCGTCTGCTGCGTGGGCTCGGATTGCCGTCGTCGGAAGCACAAGGAGTCGTCTGTGAGGATGCGGCAACTGGTGTCGCAGGTAGATAGGCTGCTGGTGAAGTATCCGGCTCGAAGGACCAATTTTGGGTTGTTCCGCAAAATGAGTTGAGGCGGGGTTCAATTGTGCACTAAACTTTAATGACGGTGTTGTCTGCTCGAAAGCTACACAGATACTGATGGCGTCGTGACTCTCCCTGCGGAAGAAAGTGAACATTTCGTGAGTGGGAGCAGGAGTGGGGTTGAAAGAGAAGGAGAGGCGGACGACGCAGCAACCGGTGTGGCATCTGCGAAACCAACAATCCAATACCACTAAAAAATTAGACAAATGTCACAAATACATCTAGATCAAAGGTGCAGCCACAGCAACAACAAAAGGTAAAAGTAATTTCCTTTTTTACTTGTAATTAATTTATATAAACGTGTGCATTCACTGCAGGGACGGTGGAGCCCCAGTGGGCACAGGGAGCAATTCCACCCCCTAGGAATCAACAAGGGAGGGGCAAAGAATTGATTTTTCCACCTGTGGAATCGAAAGATTAAATTCATCAGATCGTCGGAATTGGAAATCTTTCAATTCGATCTTTCTTTGCACAATCTTTGAAATGTATCTGGAATCTTTGTGACATACTAGAAGCCTTTCTGAAATCTTTTCAATCTATCCAAAACCTTTGAGAAATATTTTAAATCTTCGTAAAATCTTCATACAATCTTTAAGATATCGTTGCAACCTTCATCAAATCTTTGTAAAATCTTTGGAAACATTTGAGAAATATTTGAAATATTTGGTAATATTTCTGAAATTTTTCAAATGTTCAGGAAATCATTCCCATCTTTGTGCAGTCCTTGAAATTTTTGGTCATATTTGTAAAATTGTTTGAACCTTTAAGAAATCATTCGGGAGTTATTGAAGTCTTTGTTGAATCCTTGGGAATTCTTTATAAATCTTTGAGGAATATTTGAAATATTTCTTAAATATACGGTGATATTTGTAAAGTTATTAAAATCTTTGTTAAATGTTTATTAGGTCTTCGGGAAATCATTGCAATGTTATCAAATCTTTGAAAATTTTTTGGAAATCTTTGCAAATTTTTGAAAATATTTGGTAATATTTGTGAAATTATTCAAACTTTTCTGAAATCTTTCAAAAATCATTGAAATCTTTGTTAAATTTTTAAAAATCTTTGCGAAATATTTGACATATTTTTGAAATGTTTGTTATTATTTGGGAAATTATAGAAATTTCTGTGAAATATTTTAGAAATGACTGAAGCCTTTGTGATCTATTTTAAATTGTTGGGAAATATTTGAAATATTTGGTAATATTTGCGGAATTATTCAAATCTTTTCAAATCTGCAGAAGATCATTTAAATCTGCTTACACTCTTTGTAATCCATGTGAAAACTTGGTGATGTAATTTGAATCTTTCTGAAATATTAAAACATATATGAAATATTTTTGACACATTGGGTAATATTTGTAAAATTATAAAAATCTTAGGGCAATTGTTGCAGTATTTGTGAAGTCTTTGAAATCTATCCGAAATCTTTGTGAAATCATTGAAACCTTTGTTAAATTTTGTAAATATATCCAAAATGATTTAAATGCTTGGGGAGCCTTTAAAAAATCATTAAAATCTTTGAAATATTCTTTAAATAAGTTTGGTTATGTTTGTGCAATCATTGAAATCTTTGAAATGTATCCGAAATCTTTGCGGAATCTTTATAAAATCTTTGGAAACGTTTGGAATATTTTTAAAATATTTGTTAGTATTTGCGAAATTATTTGAATCTTTAGCAAATCATTGAAATCATTGTACACACTTTGAAATCTTTTTAAAATAATTGAAGCATTTTTTAAATCTTTGGGAAATCATTGAAACCTTTGTTAGATCTTGTAAATATATCCAAAATCCTTTAAATGATTGGGGAGCCTTTGAAAAATCATTGAAACCTTTAAAATATTCTTTAAATATATTTGGTTCTATTTGAGAAATTATTGAAATTTTTGAAATATATCCGAAATCTTTGTGGAATCTTTATAAAATCTTTGGAAACCTTGAAATATTTTAAAAATATTTGTTAGTATTTGCGAAATTATATAAATCTTTAGAAAATCATTGAAATCATTGTACACTCTTTGAAATCTTTGTTAAATAATTGAAGCATTTTTTAAATCTTTCAGGTCTATCCAAAATTCTCGCGAAATATTCTCAATCTTTGGAAATCTTCAGAAAATCATTTCATTTTTTTATATCTTCGGAATATCATTGATGTCTTTGTGAAGACTTTTAAATCTATCTGAAATCTTTGTGAAATCGCTGTGAACTCTTTAAAAATCTTTGCAAAATATTTTTTAAATATTCTCTAATATTTGTAAAATTAATCAAATCCTGTTGAAATCTTTGAGAAATCTTTGAACAATCAATAAAACCTTTGTAAAATTTTTCTGAAATTTTTGCGGAATATTTTTAATATTTTTGACATATTTGGTAATATTTGTGAAATTATTGATATCCTTTTAAAATCTTTGGAAATCTTTGCAAAATATTTAAACTATGTTTTGAAATATTTGTTAATATTTGTGATATTATTGAAATTTTTGCAAGATATTTGAAAAACCTTTGGGTAGTCATTGAAATCTATGTGAAATCTTTCAAATCCATCTTCAATCTTTGATAAACCTTCGAGATCTTTGTGAAATATTTGGGAAATATTTTAAATCTTTGAAATATTTGAAAAATTATTGAAATATTTTAAATATGTTTGGAATGTTTTTTAATATTCGTGAAGTTAGGAAAAGTTTTGTGAAATCTTTGGAAAATCGCTTAAGGCTTTGTAGAATATTTTAAAACTATCTGAAATCTTTCTGAAACCTTTGGGAAGTTATTGAAATCTTTCTGCAATCCTTGAAATCTTTGTGAAATCTTTCGCAATATGAATTTTATACATCTGTTTCTTATTATTTAGGTACTATTACTTGCTTATTTATTATTAATTATTTATGTACAATTATAACATGGTATAATATTATCATTCTATGTACGAATTGTGCAATTCAATATCATAAGTCCATGCCCCTGCCGCCACCTACAAAAAAACGGAACCGCCGCTTCTGAATCACTGAACCTGTAAATTTCAAAATATAGGATAACGTTAGCCTTCAGATGTCAAACAAAGTTGACTTAGTGGCTGTGAAAGAGGAAGGAAGAAAAACCTTCCCCGTGAATACCGTAAAAGTCCTTTATTATGGAGAATTTTCGATTTAAACACTTCTATTATCATTAAAAAATTGATTGTCGACAAGAACGAGAAAAAAAATATCAACATGAAAAAAAAACAACAACAAAAATACCTATATAGAATTAAATAATTGTTTCTCATGGCTCTAAAGGCTTTCATACTATTTCCAATATAGCTGTAGGATCCCATCAGTGGTATTAACAGAGTGGTACACGTTACGACGAATACACCACAAGCCATCAACAATAAGTTACTCACAGCAGAAGAACTTCGAAATATATTGGAAGGAAGCGATGAAGAAGTTTTGGGTGATGGCGGAACGAATTATTTTCGAGAAAGAAATAATAACCATCCTGATGTCAGTAGTGAGCGCCAGTTTCATAATGTCGATAATACGTTTCACGTAAGTTCAAATATTTTGTTTTCAGGGAGGAGAATACCTCTAAATTTTGATATTCCACAGTCTTAAAAATAAGGAGAAAAGAAGTTAGCTTATTCTGAACAAAAAGAAATTATTAAACGTTTTCCTAACTTTTCGTGGTTGGCGAAATTAATTTTGCTAAGTAACAAATGTGTAGGGTGAAAAAGGAAATAAATGTAGGACTTTCCATTGTTTGAAAATTATCATTTGAATTCCGAAATCTTACCACGTTGTCAGATATCGTCATAATTTAAGGATGTTGTATAAGTGTATCTTTAAGTTCAAACTTACTTCATCATTAACTTGATTCGTAAAATTTACAAAATAACCAGCAGGCACCAGGACGTCCTTAAGACGTCCTAAAAAATTATGTACAACGGTTCGATTAAAGACTCACGGCATTACTTTAAGAGTACGGGTGGCACCCCACCAGAACCTGCTCCCTTAGTTACATCATGTCACGATTTTAGGTTGGCGCATAGACCGATTTAAAATAGGAAGCAAAGTTATCGGCAATTTCCGCACTGGAAGATACATTGTAGTCTCCTAAGAACATTAGTTCCAGTATTTTATTGCAATGATTTAATACTCTTTTGGATATGCGATTGAATTTTCCGTATCATCAATATATTTTCTATATCAATTGTCTAATAATATTTTGCATTGAGCTCTTAATGTAGGTAATTTAAAGTAGTTCACTGTTAATCGTGTTTGTTTGTAATCGATATGTGCTATTTTTTTGTCTTGAACCAATTTTTTCAGTTTAGAATTAAACCACGGAGGGTAAGTGGACACTTTAATTGTCTGCAATGCGGCATAATAATCAAATGCTATTAGGAGATTCGTATAAAGTACGTCAACCGCACTGTCGACTATCTATCAAATCAGAAAGCAGACCATGCCAGTCAACATTTTTGAGATAGTAAGAGATTCCTCCAAAATCAGCTCTCTTGAAGTCTAGTACTAGTAAATTGCCATTGTACACTCTCGAATTGTGACCTGACTCTGGAAAACTTAAATCGCATGTTAGGGGTGGGTGGTATTTGTCTGCCGGTAATAAAGGGTCAACCGCAACAGATATTGACGTTTTATAGGAGTATGAGAAAACCAAGTCCAACAGTGATCCATGTTCATTTCAATGGCTATTGATTTGAAGCAAATAAAAAAAATTAGGTGAATTAGATAGGTTGTTAATTATTTCAATATGCATTCGCGGTGACCTTTCACTAGATACACAAGCAGGCCCCTTTTTGATGTCATTATTCCATTTAGCTTACGGTAAATTGAAATCAACAAATATATACATTTTCGTTCCTGGGAAGTAACAAGCCACTTCTTCGATTACTATACACGTATCAATATATTTAGAACAGCTAGAGTTCGGTGGGATGTAAAAAAACTCCATATATAAAAACACAGAGGCCTACTGCTAATTTAAGAAAAAGATGCTCAAATGTGTTCTTATTAGTAGAAAGTTTCATAGTTCGTAACCTATATCTGGCCGCGATCAAAACTTCACCACCAAACAAATTACCGCTAGTATCTGCACTACGAACATCTCGAAAAATGTCATATTCCATCATGCCCAGTTCAGAAGAATTTATTTGAATTTTTAGACAAGTTTCAGCAAATATTATATCATATGAGCCTGACAGGACGGACTGTCGCAATGAGTGTAATTTAGTGCAGACACCCCTGAAATTCTGGTAGTAAATCGATAACAGCTGATCGCCAGCTTCAGTCCCACCAGGACCGCATATATGGACACTTACGCATGCCCTGAGCGTTTGTTGATAACGGCAGCTAGGCTAATTGGGGTTATGTTCTTCCTTGCGTTCACAAGTGTCGGAACTCCTCTTTGGAATGCAAACATTAACTTCGTTTCTCCCACCAGACGACGAGATGCGAACTCTTTCTTCACATCCTCGATTTCCATCATCTGGTCTTTTGTCCTGTTTGGTGCAATCCAGAGGTGTTTCAGCTTAAAACTTGTTTCCGGAATTTTTTTGGCAGCAAGAAATTTGAACATTAGCGTTTGTGCCGCTCTTTCGGTTTCGCGCACAAGTTTTACCGGTCGAGGAGTCGTTCTCGTCTGCGAATAATGGCCAAGTCTAAATGCTCGTGGGTTTAAAACTTGAAAATCAGGAAGGAGCTCTGTTAACTGATTTGGTGATCCAGGTGCACGAATTTCTTCTGACGAGGAGGATTCATGCTCTGGTGATGCGAACAAGATCAGGTTCTCTTTTCTAAAGTTTCTTTGCTCAATATCAGCTATGCATTTACGAGCAAGAGACGTATCATCGAGGGATTTGGATGGAGGATATTCATTTTGTAGTTTATGTAAAATACATTCAGCTGTGCTCATCCTATCACACAACCCATCGACTCTTTGCTCTGTTGCACCAATCCTCTCCAAGGCTCCATACATTTTTGTTGATAAGCTCTCAATTTTTTATCCCAACGCGTCGACCTTTGTTGTAACTATGCTAATTTTAGGTTTGATTGATCTTATTGCTTAAGTGATGATTCGTTTGATATCCTGAACACTAAATGGACTCACGTCTGAAGGAGCTTCGGCCATTGTCGGCGTACCAGATTTAGGTTTAAAGCATTTTGAAAAATATCCATTGCCCAGGGTACCAGCGCAATCCGCATATCCACAATGATGAGGACAATTACATCCAGGACACAACACAGCATCGACTACTTTACATTTGCAGCCTCGAGAAGTTTGATAAGTTATTGAGAGGGAGTTTCCGTTGGATGCCATATCTTTTGTGACAGTGCTCCAAAATATTTTGAAGTTAGAAAATAAGTTCTTTTCTTCTAGCAAACGTTATTAACTCCTAATGGGAAATTTTTCAAGCATACGGGAATACTTAATGTAAGCCTATAGTTTTTATTGCTAACCACTCTTAAATACCCAAGAGAATTTACTAAAACAAAATATGCAAGGGAACACTAGAACAACACTCTCTATCACTCGGCCATAATAATAATAATACTTTGAAAAATTCCCTGTTTCAAATCAGAATTATAATTCGTTTGCAAAAGTCCCTGTTTTAATCCAGAATTTTTTATTCTTTTCGAACATTTCCAGTTGCAACTCAAAATTTGTTAAAAGTTGAAAATTCTCTGTTCCAAGTCAGAATTTTAATTCCTTTCGAAAATTATCTCTTCTAGCTCGGAATCATTTTAAATTGGTAAATTCCCGGTTTCAAGTCGGAATTAAAATCCTTTTGAAAAATTCCCTGTTCCCGTGCAGCATTTTAATTATTTTCAAAACCTCCCTGAAATATTTAAACTGAGTTGTTTTTTATATATATTTTTTAATCCTTTTAAATAACGGGAAATATTTTACAACCCAAAGAAATCTCTAGATATCTCATGATATCCTGGAAATCCCTTGAAATTTTCGAGAAAAAAAAATGTTAGAAACGGTGAAATCCCATGAAAAAGTTAAATTCCTACAATTTAGCTTCAAATATTTTGAAATCCCTTGACAGTATGTCTACTTAAATTTTGAAAAGAATTTCACAATTCCAGGGCTTTTTCAGTATCTTCGAATTTTCACCGGTACAATTTTTTTCATTAAAGTATTCAATATCGCATTTTCTAAATCTGTGAATGATTTTAATTGCGATTATTGAATTGTTTAAAGAATCGTGAAATTCATTCAAAAATTGTAATAAGTATACAATATTTTCGCCAGTTCATTAAAAAAATCAGTCTTTATTAATATCAAAATATGTAGAAATTTTACTTTTACACATAAAATTCAATAGCGATACTTTTTATTTTTCGAAGTTACATTAATAATATAGGACCAGTATTTTCTGAATGGTAAAGATTTAAATTTGATTTCCATCTGATTCTAAAGTTTATGAATTTGGTTAATAGTTTAAAAAAATGTATATTCTTTTTCCCTATATAAATATATTTAACACATTGATATTATGAAAAAATGTATTTTCCTCAGATTAGTGAACATGATAAAAAGAAGTTTGATTTACACACGTATGAAGAGAAATCTTCATTATGTTATAAAATTTTATAATTTCCGTACAAACATTGTGAATCTTTTCTTGTTGAATTGTTTCGAAATTATTAGAACTTCAGGATTATTTTATCACCAAAGAATGAAATAACATAACAGTTTTATTTGAACTATGATAAAATAGCCAACTTGGAGGCGTGTTTCACGTGTCTAATGCGAAGGAAAATAATGCTAATAAAAAGGAGAATATTTATTCAAGAATAAAATTTTAGCGGTAATTGCTATTACACACAATAGACCAAATGACAACAAAATTGAATATAACGTCTTCAAAATTCAACGAATATTGTTCAAACTTACAAAAAATAAGACCATATAAGATGAAATTTTAACATAAAACATCCATTTTTATCCAAACATTCGAATTTTTATTTAAAAAAAAAATAAAAAAGGAAAAAAAATGTTAACGAAATACTTAAATTTTCAAACAAAGAAATGAAGTTTCAAACAAAAAGATAAACTTTCGACCAAGAATTTTTATTTTCCACTGAAAAATATGAACTGTTTTACTTTAAACATAATACAGAGCTTTTTAACAAAATAGTTCAATTTTCAACAAAACTAATGAATTTTTAACTGAAATGATGAATTTTCAACCAACAAGACTAATTTTCAATCAATAAGATTAATTTTCTACTAAAAAATATGAATTATCAACCAAATACATGAATTTTTCACAAAGTAGTTAAACTTTTATCACAAAATATGGATTTTTAACGAAAAATTGAATATATAAATTCTTCGTTGAAAAATTAATTTGCAATAGAAAAAAAACAATTTACAACAAAATAGATCAATTTTTAAACAAAGAAATGAACTATCAACCAAAAATAGAAATGTTTAACAAAGGATATTAATTTAATACCAAAAAACATGAACTTTTAACATAATACATGGATTTTAAACAAAATATCTAAATTTTCTACCGAAAAGATAAATCTTCAACCAACTAATGAATTTTTAACAGCAAGAAATTTTAACGAAAAAGCCTAATTTTCTACCAAATAAATGAATTTTTCAAGAAGATTAAGTACTGTACCACAAAAGACGATTTTTCAACAAAATACATCAATTTTAAAACAACAGAAAAAGAATTTTCAACGAAATAGACAAACTTTTAACCAAAAAGGCCTTTCTACTAAAATAATAAATTATTGTAAAAAAAATAAATATTCAGCGTAGAAAACTAAATTTTCATCAAAAAACACAAATTGTTAACAAAATACATGAACTTTTCACTAAAAAAGATAAATCTTCAACCAAAAATGAGACAGTTATTTTTTCGTTTAATTATCATTATTTTAACCATGAAGAAAGAATTTTCAATCAAAAAAATACATACGTTTTTTACTAACAGAAGAATTTTCAACCAATATTTCAGTCTTCAAAAAAAAAAGGTTCTTGAACTAAAATGATGAGTCGTTATAAACAAATTGAAGAGAAGATCAAATTTGTACCAAGAAAGGCGGATTTTCAACAAATAATATAAATTTTGAATTAAAAAGAATCAATTTTTAACAAAAAATGGTATCGTTATAACGAAAAATAAGACAAATGACCAAAAAGTGAACAATAACATCTTGAATATTTCAATTGATATTATTCAAACTTACAAAATAATTATTGTCAATAAGTTTAGACAGGTTCGTGTCGGCATATTTCGAAAAGCGTTAGATTTTTGTTATATTAATGCTAAACTAACTCTTTTGAAATAACTAACATGAGTTTTATTTTCCTATTGGATACAAGTGCGAATTCATTTTGTCCTATTTAATATGTAAAATCATAAAATAAGATTTGACCGTAAGAGTTTATTATTCGCTGAAATAAAATTCTAGACAACAGACAACTTTTTGTCAGGCGTTTTTCATTTCTTTAAAATTCGATTATACCGAATTTTTATAAATTTCAATCTTTTTCTCTTATAATTATTTAGCCTTTTTTTATTTTTAAATATTCACCAGCGATTCGTTACCGTCAAGCATGATAATATCTTTTAATCAAAAATGAAAAATTTTGAAGTCTAAATAACAAAATTAATTTTATTCCAGAACAGCTTTGTTTTTAAAATTGTATAATTCCATAGAATTTGTCGAATGGTTAGCCAAAATTTAATTTATTGTTCATTTCGAAAATCAGAATATTTTATTCACAAAGAGTTGAAATTTAATAATTTTTTGTCCACAGCGTTAAAAATTTTAAAAATGTATATTAAATCAAAGAATCTCTAAATTGAATGATTTCTGTTTAATAAAACTTAAAAAATAGGATAATTTCAAAACGTTAAAGACTGAATATTTTCAGATAAGAATTCTAAAAATTGGATAATTGAACATTCAAAGAAATTGAAATTGTATTATTTCTAGTTAAAAGCGTTAAAAATAGAATACTTTAAAATTGAGAACTTTTTAATTAAAATAATTTTTAATTCAAACTGATGAAAATTTGACCAATTTTTATGGTTTAAATTCAGTGCAATATTTACTTCACGGACAAATGAGAAAGGTTTTGAAACGCTTCTCAATTTTGTTTTCATATTTTTGATATATTTGTTTTTATACTTTTAGTAGAAAATGAGAATGTAAAAGAATAATTTTCAAAAAAAAAAAAAAAAAATGTTCAATAATATCCGTTAAATATTTAACCAAAGAAACGAACTATTTACCAAAATGATGCATCTACAATTAAACAAATAAATTTTTATTCAAATACATAGTTGAATTTTCAACCCAGAAAATGAATTTTTCACAAAAAAAAAGACAAATTTTCTACAAAATAGATGAATTTTCCACTCGAAAAAAGTAAATTTTCAACGAAAAATAATATAGTTTAATTTCAAGTCAGAAAAATACATTTTGAACCTAATAAAATAAATTTTCAACAAAATAGTTCAATTTTAAATCCATGGCCGAACCTACAACAAAAAGATTAAATATCTATCAAAGAAAAAATTTTCGACGAAACATTAAATACTAAAATGTTTAGTTACAGAAATTAATTTTCAACAAAAAAACTAATTTTCAACGAAAGAAATTAAATTTGAACCAAATGATTAACTTTTTACAGAAAAAGAATAATTTTAAACAAAATACATAAATTTGCGGTCAGAGAAATAAGTTTCTATACAAATAAAATAATTTTTCAAGGAAATAGTTAAATTTTCAACTAAACAAATGAATTTTCTACTAACAAAATTTTTTACCAAAAAAATTAAATATCTATCAATATAAAAAAAGGAAAGAAAATCAAACAAAAATTTCATGACATTTTTGATTGAAAAAAATAAATTTTCAATAAAAAGATTTCCAACCAAAGAAATTATTTTTCATACAAGAAGATTAATATTCTACACAAAAAGAATATTTCTTAACAAAATACATAAATTTTCAAATAAATATTTCAGTTTTAAATCGAATTTTCAACCTAATCGTTGAATTTTTAACTAAAAAAGTAACCTAGTCACCGAGAACATTGATATTCTATCACAACACACAAAGTTTCAACAAAATACAGAATGTTTCAAATAGTTCAATTTTTAACTGAAGAAGGTGAATGTTCAATCAAACGCGAAATATTTAAATTTCCAGTTACATTTTTTTTAATCTGATCCAAATATTTAAATTTTTAACAAAAAAAAAAAAAAAAAAAACATTTTCCAACTAAAATAATGAATCATTAAAAAAAAAAAAAATTTT
>JAABKJ010008192.1:0-11509 GCA_011634705.1 Andricus grossulariae | reverse complement strand
TTATTATATATTATATTATATATATTATATTATTATTATATACTATAAGAAATTGTATAGTTTTTGAATAATGTCAATTGATTTTTTAATGACTTTTTTGTGCCATTAAAGAATTTTTTTTAATTGGATATACTTAGGTCTTTGAAAATCCATTCACGGTGATATAAATAAGTCTGAGAAAACAGAAAATTTGTTAAATAAACCATTTTTATATATTTTAAATCATTCTCATAATCAAGAATATTTCCTCTTCTAAAAATTCCTTCATTAATAATGAAAGTATAATTAAATATGTATTTCCAAGATTTGTTATTTCTTCCTTACTATAATTAATACTTTGTAAATTGGAAGCAACAGTCTTCAATGCTCTCAAACTCAAATTAGAAATAGTTTTGAGCGCCTAAAATATTTGTTTACACTAACACTGAAGCACGAGCGCGAACCGCGTGTGCACGTACACGGATTTTTATTTTATAATATTAAAAACAAACTATTTAAAAATCCGTAATAAACTTTTAAATATTAAGAGTTCTACACATTATTGAAACAAAATCTCTTGACATTCTTTGAAATCTTTTTAAATTACTTAGAATCCTTTGAAATTGGTTTATTTTCCTTATATCCCTTGAAATCCGTAGAACTAGAAATCACTTAAAAGAAAATGGAATTCATTCCCTACAGTTCTTTAGAAATTCGCTAAAATTCCTTAAAATCCTTGGAAATCGTAAAAATCTATTAAAATATATAGAAATCATTTAAGATTTCATGAATGAAAATTTAAAAATCCATAATATCCCATTTTTAAATACTAGGAGTTTAGTCACATAGTTTAAATATTTTAAATAGTAGGTAACATTTTTTAAATCTTTAATTAAAAATTGTACATATTCGAAAATTTTACATGTATGTACAATTGATAATTTAGAAACTGTTGAATTTAGAACATCTCGACATTGTCTAATATTTCAGAAACAAAATTCTTCAATTTCAAACGCTATTAATTTGAAATTGTCTGAGTAATAAAAAACAGTATCTATGTAAAGACTTTTAAATGTACTAAGTAAAACTAAAAGATTTGCGTAACTATGACAATTTTCCAATTAAACCCTGAGGGATAAACTAATTTTAAATAACACATTTTTAAATAAATAATGACAATTGTTTGGTTTTATTTTGGTTTTAAAGAGACGCTTAAATTTCTTCATTTAAGAAAAAGTAAGAAAAAGAAGTTTGTTTAAATTTTGATAAATCTTTACATTGATTAAATATTATATGGAATATATATACATATTAAAAGAAAAAATATTTCACATCTACTAAAAAATGCGCTTAAATTTGGTGAACGGTTAAAAGCTAGTTTTTCATAGTTTTTGAAAATTGTTTAAATTCTAGAACTTATTAAATTTGTGTTCAATCGAAAAATGTCATTAGGATTAGTCATTCTTGTTTGAATTTTGGTCGAATCGAACAAGTGCATGAGGTTAACTCTATAGAAAAAATTAATCGCAATATTTTTATACAATTTTTAAAATGGTTGCATTAGACAACTTCAAATCAGAAGTGTGTAAAAATTAAATTATAAATTAAATTAAATTATGATGATAATAATAATCTTAAAATAATGTATACCGTTTACATTTTCTTCTACAGTCAAATACTGTCATATTTTGAGTAGTTACATTTTCAAAATCTTTTATACAAAATTATTCATATTTGAAGACTAACATTACAATTTATAACTTAGAAATTGTTCAATTTCAAATGTTTAAATTTGAAATAGTCTAATTATCCAAATTTTAATGTTATATTATTCGATTTGAAACATTATAAAATAAAATTTTAATTTTCACACACTTCTGATTTGAAGTTGTCTAATGCAACCATTTTAAAAATGGTTACAAAATATTGCGATTAATGTTTTCTATTTGCATTTCTTCACACAAAAGAAAACTACATACAGAAAACAAATGAAAAATCAAATTCTTTCTTCAGTACAGAACTCTTTGGAAAAAGGCAGTGGATTTTTTATTTAGTTTTTATTAATAGAGAATCGAATTTGCCTTTCATTATTCCTGATAACATTTTTTTATTTGAGCTCTTTTAACACTATTTCAGCTACCTTTGAATAATCCTAAAGTAATGACAATGCTAAAATAAAGACAATCGTTATTTAAATTTAAACTAAAGAATCTTCAATGTGGACAGACAGAACTTTATTATAGTTAATTTCAAAAATATTTAATTTGTATAGATTCAGCGAAAAAATATTTTAGCTTTAAAGTTTTATAAAAATCGTAAATAGTTTAGATTGCAAAACAACTTTTGCTATTTGCGGTAGCACATTCTAGTTTTCAATAGAATAATTTTGTAGATATTAAACGAACAATTGTATTTTGAAATATCTAATACTTAAAGAGAAAATGGGAAAAAGGGGAACTCTGCAATAATGATTGAATTCTAAATAATCCTCACTAATATTATGATAAAATATTTTAAATTCTGAAATTATAATATTATTTTTATTAGTAAAAAACTAGTCCTTATCAATTCGCAAATTTAAAATTCGCCGTAAAGTGGTAAAATAATTCTTGAGATTTTAAAATAGGTGCAAATAAAAACATTTCAGGTATTTAAAAAAAATTCCAGTACTTTTTCAGGTCTTTCTAGTCTTGTAACAACATTGGAAAAAATTGTATCGAAAGAAAAAATGACTCACTTGGCCACCAGTTTTTCCTCGGCCATATTGTCTTCCTTCGATGAAACCAGCATCCCAATCCGTTCGAATAATCCGGTCATCTAGACGAGTGCCATTTACATATCTCATACAATTTTCTGCATCACTTCTGATGTAATATTCGATGAAGCAAAACCCGCAAGGTGTCTTTTTGTATTTATCAAGGCCCATAATAATGCGCTTAACGTCACCGCATTTTGAGAAAAGTTCGTAAATTTGTTCCTCGGTAGTGTAGAATGAAAGATTCCCCACATATAAGGTTGTGGAATTTCTCAAGAGTCTATCCTGTTCTGCACGAGAACCCTAAACGAAAGAACAGAAAAATTGCTTAACATAATTCAGTTAAGTTTTTAGTTTATCAAAAGTTACCTTTTGATGTTTTTTCAATTAAATAAAAAATTTAATTGGTCTCTTAAAAATATTTAAGAAGAAACATTGTTTCAAATTCTATTAAAGTAATAAGAAATTCATTTGTATCACAATTATTTATTGTAATTTGTATTTTTTGTATATAAATTAGCTCTAACTTTTCCAAGACTTGAATGTATAAGCACTTTTCTTAAATATTCATTTTCTAAATATGTTTAAAAATTAAAAACTAATACAACAAAATAGTGAGAACTTACAAACTGAAATAATTGTTCACAAGTGGCCTCTCAGGTATTCCCCCCATCAACAAACGGTCAACTGTATAAAAAAAAAACTTTACAAAAAATATTGTTACCTATAAACTGTCTTTTCTTTTTAAAATTTGCATTTTCTTTTTCAAAATTAATTAACGCTGAATGTGAGGCCATAGAAAATTTTTTAATTACCCTATCAATATTGAATAATCTTAAATCCCTAAATGTACTACATTGAGGTGGAGTTATCGTGCCAAAATTCAGGTATCTGGAAAAAATAGAAAATAAAATATTTTTTACGAAAAAAGTTCAAAACGTAAGAAAAATAATTATTTTGACAATAGTTTTCGTAAGTGAATTTTTTTTATTGTCGCTTCTTAACAATTAAAAAAAATGGTTGGATGTTAATATATCATAGATTAATTTTTAGGGGAAAACATTCCCTACAACTCTATTGTTTGAAATTTTGAAAAGTGCATAATATTAAAAAAGAGTTATTTGTTTAAAAAATGTGTTATTTTGAAAAAATTGCTTTAAAGATTCCAGACACAGAAAAAATTACGTTCAAAATTTAGAACAGCATAGATGTACAGAATACCCCCCCCCCCCACACACACAAAAAAAGCTCATCATTATTTTTAATTCAACCATTTTTCAGAAATTGGTAAGAAGCGATAGCAAAAAAAAATTCAATTGCAAAAAAACATTAAAATAAATGTTTTTTTATAAGTTTAAAAATGTATTCAATAAAAATAATGTTTTATATTTGAAATATCGTCATTAAAAATATTATTTTAATTCCTAAAATCGTAGAAAAGCTATTTTTTCAGAAATCTGATTTTTGGCACAACTGCCTTAAACGTACACCTCAAACTTAGACACTTTGAAATAGTAAAATTTTTAACATTCCCGATAAAAAAAAATGTATTCACCGTCATGTGTCACTTCTCGTCAAAATTAATGATTTTTTGGAGACAGCATTGTCTGGACTTCATGAGACACTATTTTTATCCTGAAAATAATTTCACTGGAAAAAAATTCGTGCCAAACAATTGTTAAACATGCAAGTTAGCTTTAAATCCAAAATAAGCTAAAAAGATACACATTATTGACACAAAAACATATTTTTCGAAAGTAACGTAAACAATTGTTATATGACATATTTTTAACTAAAATTTAAAATCTTAACAAAAATAAATAATATAACCTAAAAAACAGAGAAGATTGTTATAGCTTAAATAAATATCCCATTTTGCATGCTCAGGGAAATTATAATTGATAACGTTTGAACAAAAGAGGGGTTTTCTTCTGAATGAACAAGAAATTTATATTAAACTTACCTTAAAATGTTGGTCCCGATACGAACTTAATTCGACTGAAGGCGTCACAACGCTCATTTCTCACAAAAATTGCTGCAAACTTTATTCGCAAAAAGAGAAAAATCAACTAGATCTATAGAAACAAGGAAATTAAATTGAAAGAAACTCTGACCGCTTTGAAAAACTCTATAAAAAACAAATCACTTTTCTTCGTTTTCTTCTGAATACAAACATTTGAGAAACAATAACAAAAGCCGAAAACGCAATGCGCATGCGAATTGCAAGAATTAAATTTTCGTCTTAGCGCGAAATTTAAATTAGTATAAATGCAACTTGCATTATTGTTAATAGTAATAATCTACACGTTTTCGTTTTGTGTTCGTTTTATTATTTAAAGTTTAGAAGCACATAAGTGTAAACTGAAAATAATAAAATTCTTTGGGATCAATTTTAAATCTTTGAAATTGTACAAAAAAATGAAATTAATAATAGGAAACTAATATTTTTAAAATAAATATATTTGACGTTTTACTCACTGTTTCTTTAATTTTCTTTTCAGTTAATAAGTTTTTCATTTTTTTGTGATTTAAAATACATGGAAAAGCCTTTTTTGATGTCTGATATTAATTCAGTAAAATTAATTACTATATTGTTGAAATTTATTACAATTAAAATTTTCATTTCTTTTTTCAAATTTAAGTTTTATATCCAGAGCAATGCAAATTTGACTAGTATCATGGCAATGTATAAGAAAAATAAAGAAAAACTACCTATATTTTGAGAATTCGGAACCAGGATACGATGTAGGAGATGCGAATAAAAGTATTTAAAAAATCAAGAAATTTTTTATAAAGTTCATTTTTATATTTCAGAGTATTATTATATACACACATACATCCCTTAAATTCGATATTTAGTCCGGAATTGACAACAGTTTACTATAAAAGAAAATCTTTTCAAAATAAGTAAAACTATTTTTCAAGACAATCCTTAAAAAATTTTCTTCGGCCAATATCAATACCCGGATAAGGAAACGAAACTCAATTCGTTAAACTGACTGGTAAATACACTCAAAAATTCAATTTATATTAACAGTTTCAAGAAATTGAAAGACAATACTACTTGAATAACATTTTCGCAATAAATTTTAACTTAAACTAATTATTAGTCGGTCGTTTGAGGTTCACCGAACAAACGTGTCAGAAATAGGAGTCACTTTTTGTTGAATTATTTTTCCATATCCACCTCGACCGCCGTCAAAATCGGATCGGTATTCATCTCTTACCTGGAAATGAACCAAGAGGATTAGAATTTGTAGAAACTTTTAGTGGAATGATAAAATCTCAGGGATCACAGCGCAAAAGGAGCTCAAAAGAAGGAAATTTTTTGATAAAAAAGGGGAAAAATAGGGAAAAGATTAAACATTCATTTTTACATGTAGAAAAGAAGAAACAATATTTTTATAAGAAATTTTATAGTTTTTAAATAATGTTAACTGACTTTTTATTGATTACTGCCAATTTTTTTTTTTTTTAATTCGATATACTTAGGTTGTTAGAAATCCATTCACAACAATATAAAAAGGTCAGATCCACAATAACATTTTTAAAACATATTTTATAGTTTTAAAATCGTTCTTGTAATCAAGAATATTTTTTCTTTTGGAAATTTCATCATTAATAATTAAATCGCGAAATAAGTATAATTAAATATTTATTTTTGAGATTTGTTATTTCGTCCTTACTATAATTAATTTTATGAATGTAAATTTAAAACTAACTATTCAATTCTCTTAAACTGAAATTAAAAATAGTTCAAGTTTGAGCATCTAAAATATTTTACATTTCAAAAATCAAGGCGGCCGTTTCAATCGAGGAAAAAAAATCACCGATCATTTCGCTGTTTGCACAAATAAGTCACGGTCATTGAAATTTTGAACTCTTAAAGCTGAATATTTTTTCATTTGAAGTAATTAAATTTGCACTGCAAATTAAAGCACTCAAATTCAAAATAGTTCAAAAACTGGGATTTTTTTTTAATTTTAAACCTTTGGAACTTAAACTTAAAAAATATTTAATTTTTAAGATTTTTAATTCAAACGGAATATTTTATTCACAATTTCTCATTTTAAATGACCGAATATTGTTATAAATTGAAAAATTGTACTTTTTTTGATTAAAAAGGTTTCACAATGATTGGGTTAACAATGAAATATTTTCGACTGAAAAAATATTTGAACAGGATTTGAAGTCGAATAAAAGCGTCTTGTAAAATCAATTAATGTTCAATGTTTAATACACGAATTGAGGCGCTCAGAGGAAAAACGTGATAAGGCCTATGTTCAACATAGGACTTATCACGTTTTTCCTCTGAGCGGATCAATTACAGTTCAATTTTTAAATTAATTAATTAATTTATATTTACATTTCATAAAATTAAAACGTTTTCTATCCAAAATTTTCAATTTCAAACGCTTTTAATGTTCAATTGTTTAAGTCTCCAAGACCGCGTATTAAAATAATCATTTGTAAATTCCTTATTGGTAAGATTTAAAAATAAAATGTTAGACTGCTCAAGACTACTATACAAATTTAAACTTCAATTGGATCAATTTTGAACGTTTAACTTTAAATTGGTCAAGTTGGAAAATTTAACCTTGCAGTTGATTAACTTGAAATACTCAATTTTTAAATTGTTTTACTTTGTACATTTTAATTAAAAAGTGTTCACCTTCTAATACTTCTTTTTAAAATTAATATATATTTTTAACTGTTCCAATTTTATATTGGGTCTCCGGGTTTCACATTTTCAAAATGTTTTTAAAATGCTATGTTTGTCATGCAATGTATTGTTTTTGTTTGATTTGTACTTTATTTATATATAAATAATTTAATTAAGTACTTCAGTATTACACAGATGGATTTTATTATTTTCACAGACGAATTGAAAATTTAATTTGAATTATATGAATTGATTCATAACATTTTTAATTTAAATTTAAAAAAGTCAAATTAATTATAACAGAGAATTCTGTAAGTTATACAAAAAAAAAACTTTCACTACTCGCTGTAGCATATTCTAGGTTTGAATAGAATAATTTTTAGACGTGAAACGAACAATAGTTTTTATAGTTCTAAGGTACACTTACTAAATTCCGAAAATTTCCCTCTTTATTATTATATTTTCAAATATCAGATATTTAAAGATAAAAGGGGAATTTAAAAAAGGGGATACCGCAGGGAATGACTGTGATTCCAGAAATCTCTAATTTTTTCAAAAAGAAAGAAAAACATACTTGGCCACCAGTTTTCCCGCGACCGTATTGTCTGCCTTCGATGAATCCTGCGTCCCAATCAGTTCTGATAATTCTGTCGTCGAGACGAGTTCCATTAACGTATCGCATACAGTTTTCAGCATCACTTCTCAAGTAGTACTCGAGAAAACAAAAACCGCAGGGCGTCTTCTTGTATTTATCGAGACCCATGATGATGCGTCTGATGTCGCCGCATTTTGAGAAAAGTTCATAAATTTGTTCTTCGGTCGTGTAGAACGAAAGATTTCCGACATATAATGTCGTGGAATTTCTCAATAGCCTATCTTGCTCCGCACGAGATCCCTGAACAATAATTACACTTTATTTTTAGTGAGTGTAACAATATTTTATGAATCAAGTCAAAAAAGTGGAAAAAGTCACTAATTTAAGCTAAAAAGTGACTGCTATTCATAAAAAAGACGCGTGTGAAGTGAATAGAAACATCTCTACGCAATTACACATTTATTTAATCGGTTTGCATTTACAACATTAAATGAAATTCTATTGCTGAATTTGGGAGTAAATACTGATGTTACAATTGCTAGAATTAATTTTACAAGTAATACAAACAAATTGTATAATTAATTTCATTAAAAGCCAAATAAGGTTTATTCAGTTTTATTTAACCGAAGTCGGTTGCGGCCTAATTTCTAAAAATGTTGTTTTTTGAACTTATTTATCACATAAATTTAATAATTAACTTTATTTTTATTTCGAAATTTAATTTTAAAAATGTAAAGTTAGAAAAAATATCGCATTCATGTGCATTATAGAACAGAGAACTCAAATTCTAGAATATAAAATTGAATTGAATCAAATCAGACGTATTAAACAGTCTTTAAACTGTAAATTAAATTTATTGGGACATAAGGAACGAATATTGTGTTTAAACAATAACTGAAGCATAAACAGTTTTCAGTACTTTAATAGCCTTACTGAAAACGATGTGTTTAATTTTTTTTAAATTAAAACATACCTCGTAAGCTCCTTTTTGGTCGATTTTTCATATTTGTAGTCCCTTTTTCAACTTTTTATGATAAAATACGAATTTTTTTATTTTGAAATTCGACACTAGAGGTTTTGTTCATTTCCATTTTTCAAGCGAACGTTAAACTAGCAATTTTTTTGGCTTTTTTGTAAACTGATATTTCGGTTGCAACACGCTCGAAACTGACGCAAAATTTTCAGGGGGCTAAAATCAAGACCTAATTTACATATACTAATCGCAAAGATTTTAATAAGGCTATGAAACTGCTCAAAAATAGTTATTTTTTAGTTATTAAAATACAATTTTCCTTCATTATTACACAATAAAATTACTTTTGCACATGTTAAATTTCTATAATGCACATAATTAATGTGGCATCCTGTACCTTCACATTTTAAAAATCAAAGCTCTAAATAAAAATAAAGTAATATCCAAAATTTATATGATAAATAAGTTCAAAAAGCAGTAAGTATTCACGGATAGCCTCGATTAAGTTCAACCTAAAAATGCTTGTAAAACAAGATTCTCTGTTGTACGTGTGTTTCGTGGGGATGCTCCCCGGTCATTTTAAGCCAAGGAAGACAAAATTCGTTCTACGAGTTTTTAGAAAAACAATTTTTTCATTTTTAACTATTAAAAATCTCATTTTTCTCGTAAGCGGCGCAAAATATGAATATCAGTTCACAGCTCAAAATGGTCCTCCTTCCTGAAATCTATAAAAATATACCCTTAATAAATGTTTATTTTGTGGATTTTAACCAACTTTCCCTAAAAATAGAAAAAATCGACGAAAATATCAGTTAGTTTAACGAACTTCAACATGTTATTTTTAAAAACGTTTGTTTCTACTTCAGTAACAATTTAAAAGTAAATGCTTATTTAATCTACTTTTTATTTATTTTTTAAGTATACAAGATAAACATCTGGTAAGGGTATAATTATATAAATTTCAGAAAGTGGAACAGTTCTGAACTAATACCACACAAATTTCAAGTATTTTTATCAACAAACGACTGAATAATCACGAGTTGTATTATATAAAACATCGATTTTCGATCGGAAAATTTTCTAGATTTTTATTGTTTATCCTCAGTAATAATTGTCGAATGAAAAAATGTGATGAGAAAATTTTGTCGACCGCTTCAAGGTAAATACGAAGGTATATTTCGTTTTAGGTTTCAGCCACTTTTTTTGCATCGATCGATTTTCCTGAGTGGATAGGCAATAATACTTCTACGCGGTTTCGAGCGCTTAACGAGTTTTTTCATCCGTCACCTCAATTATTCTCAGCTTTGAAGATCAGGAACCTTAATAATCTCATGGAACATGTTCTTCGCATTGTTAATGAACTTAAAGCAAAAATTTAAAATAATAAAATGTTGAATTTCGTTAAACTATATGCTATTTTATTCCATTTTTATCAATTTATTCTATTTTTTTTTTAAATTGGTTGAAATACACAGAACAAACATTTAGTAACGTCATAATTTTATAGATTTCAGAAAGGGGAACAGTTTTAAATTAAGGAAAAACTGTATCAATATAAAGAAATAAAAGATAGTTACATTTTCCGATCATTTTGTTACAGATCAAATTTTTTCAGATTTAGTGTGATGCTTTACAACAGAAACTAGAAAACCAGACAATCATAAATTAAAATAATTTAAATTTGAATATTGGGTAGCATTTTCATACTATACATTCCTTAGATTTGCTTTTTTCATATATAAATAAAATCTAAAATGAAATAGAGAAATGTGACTAGTGACCTTTTCCATGTAAAAAAGCGATTATAGTGAATTTTCCTTTAAAAAAACTGACTATAGTGACTTTTCCTTAAAAAAGTGACTAAAGAGACTGCGTAGCAGCCCTGTCGATTAAAGACGCTTTAAAAAATCTAACAAATAGGAGAGGGAACTTTCTTAAAAGCCCATAACGATGTTAGAAGTAATATTATACTGTCTTTATAATTAAGGATTTACGATATTATACAAAGATCATTAATTTCCTTGATTTCCAGGTTTTTTAGACCACTGAACACCATGAAAATGTTATGTAATCTCGAATATAAATCTGATTAAAATTAAATATTCTGCAGTAGAAAAAAATATATTTTGCCATTCGAAATGAACTAACCTTAAAGTGCTGGTCTTTGTAGGAGCTTAGCTCCACAGATGGAGAAACAACGGGCGAAAAAATGCTCATTTTTAGCTACAGACGTCTTTCTTCTATTGATTATCACCAAATAATCGGATTGTCAGTTGGCGCAGTTGTGAGTACACTAAACTCTCTAAATTTTAAACACATGTAAAAATGCTAAAGTTAATTTCAGGAAAATAAACATGATATAAAAAGGGACATAGAGTGGTAACCATTTTTTAAAATAGAGAGTAACTCAATTTCTGATTGATATTGATACAAATTGTGAACTATCAGGGTGACCACTATTTCTTCCATTTTTGTCTCCCGGTTAATATTCGTGATTTCTCCCGGTTTAGAAAAAAACATATACTCGATAAGCATCAGCAAACT
>JAABKJ010008190.1:0-11510 GCA_011634705.1 Andricus grossulariae | reverse complement strand
TGAGCAGGCTGTAGCCAGAACCGTTCTTCGATGAAGACACTCCAAGCTTAGCAAGCCTCTACCCCCTTTATTTCGAGTTAGGAATATTCGAGGTAAAGAAGATCTAGGATGATGACTTCGATGGATTGTCATCATCTTGCGTGTTTTTCGGTCAAGTTGCTTCAACTCATCGAGGTTCCATTTTACTGCACCAATCGTGTAGAGCAGTATAGGGACGGCCAGCATATTAGTCACCTGGATCTTATTCTTTCCAAATAATTCGGAAGCCCAAATTTTTCTGAGAATTTGGCGATACCTTTTTACAAGGTCTGTTTGAACATATGCACATTTTGGGTTTCCGCTTGCTTATTATTATTATTATTATTATTATTATTATTATTGTCATCGCGCACTGCGCGCGCGGCTTGCAATTTTGAGCGCGCTCAGGGTGCGCATCTGTTGCATTGCGCGTTTTGTATTCGATAATGTATTGACCTCACGCTACACGGTCGCTCATTGTACTTTCCCCACATTTTTGCATAGAACTTTAAAAATTAATGGTCAAACCATCGACAACTAAAATGTAATTATTGTGAATTTTCTTTTATTAAAGCTCCTTCGGCTTTAACGAACACATTCTCATCACGTGCTTCGTGAGAAAAAAAGGTCAAAAGACAATTTTCAAATCTAATTTAAAAACAATTTTGTTAATTAACATTTTATTGTACCTTGCGTCTTTTTCAAAAAATTTAGTTTGTTTATTTGTAATGTCATTTTTCACAATTGAAACAAAAACTACGCGTCTTATAAAAAAAATCATAACAAATTTTTCGATCTCTTTTTGGTAAACAATTTGTGTTTATTAATTTCATTTTCTTATTTTTTTAGTATCTTGTGCCGTTTTTCTAAAAATTTTACTTTTTTTTTGTATATTAGTTTTCACGATTAAATTGAAAACTACGTGTCCTATCAAATACTATTGATAACAAATTTGTAGATCTCTTCTGTATTCATTTTCGGTTTCTTTTACATTTTTCAAATTCTATAACTCTGATAATTTTCTATTTATTGAAAAAAGTAGTGGGGATAAATTGTTCGACTTTTCGAGTAATATAAATAGCCGTACATATACTTTTAAATCTTAAAAGAATGTTCTCAAACATTTTGAAAATGCTCTTACTTTTTGAATTTTTATCCAAAAGAGCCGGCTAACGAATTCGTCCTTTTCTTTTAGGCCTGAAAAAAGTGTGCCAAAGCTCAATCCAATCTGATCATTTTTTTGAAAGTCAGTGGTGCCTGCAAAGCAATACAGACAGACAGACACCTTCGTAAAAATAATGGTTTCTGACTCAGGGGGTTTCAAAACGTGAAGATTAGATGAAAACCGACGAAGACAAATTTTTTATGAAACTCATACCTTCTTCAGTTCCGAATTATTCAATAGGCCAAGGTAGGCCATCACATAGGGGGCCCGCAAGTCTGAGGGGCCCCGCGGATTTTCAAATTTCTAGACTTTTGTTCTTTTTCTTGAAAAAAGAGCATCAATTGAAATTGAAAATTATACTGTTGAGAATTAGTTTCAGAATTCCAAGTTGACAATAACATACGTTCATTCAGAAAATTTATTAAATACTCTGACCCGTCAGTTGGTTGCTGTAGCCAATTTTTTTGGATGCTGGGGTGCCATCCACTAAGTTGTCTTAGATAGCCACTTTTAATGGACCCGGTGGTGTTGGTTGTGCCAGCCAAATGAGTTGGTGCGGCGAAGCAGGGGAATGGCAGCCTCATGCAACTACCTGGGTTATAGCAACTGCTCAAAATGTTAAAGTGCCGTTGTGTTGTCTGATTAACTTATTTCAGATGTATCGTACAACCAACCCTGTTTGCAGCCTGTGCCATGTATTTAGCAGTTATAACTTGCAGGAATTTAAATGAATTATACACCTAGAAAAAAATTGACTGAAGGCGTTTAAATCTGCAGTAAAAATTATTTGAATCAGCATTTTTAAAAGGTACTTCCCGATTGCGACAGATTAGTTACACAAACTGACTGGAAAAGAGCTGTGTATCGGACGCAAAATTTGAGTTTTACGTACGAAAAATAAAAATTTTTATATAAAATTCTTTGAGATTCTATACCATAATCCGCTGTTTTATTCTTTCCGATCCTCTAGAATTCATCCCTGTTGACAATTGCGCACTTTTATGAAGAGCGAGGAACACGACGCTTTTCGCTCGAAATCGTTAACACCACGCCATACTAACCTCAAGATAATTTTTCTACATATTTTTTGCAGCAACTCACGTCCACGTACCAGAAATTAAGGAGTATGCAAAAGTTCATTAGGGCCTTATTTTTCATTTTCCAAATTTTCACCTCGATCTCTCAATTCCTGTGGAATTGAATTCCTAAGATTTCACGTCGAAGAACACTTAATTCATTCTCCACGAGAAAGTGTAACTTAACATAATTTGAAAAATCACAACACACGACACGAATGCTCGAAATAACGACAAAGCAACACAAATCATCTCTTCAATCTTGTCAGTTTCTGCCATTCTGAATTGTGAAGCCAACGACGCCAACCGGCCAACAGCTCAAACGTGTCTTCCTGACGCAAGCGCAATAGGTCAGGGAGCCACGTTTGGCACCACTGGCCAAGTAGTTGGCTGTGCTAACTATTCGATAGTTGAAGAGTCCAATTGCATATAGCGGCAGTGACCAACGAACACGCAACCATTTAAAAGGGTCATTGTGTCCAACGGACTTGGCTTGTCCGTCAATCTGATCGGACGCTCTGACCAACTATTCCTTAACTAACAAAAAATGGTTATGCCAGCCAACCATTTCTCTAAGTGTTGCATTACGTTTATATCTTGAAAACATCTGTCTTCGAAAATATCATTAAGTTCAAATTAGAAAGTTTATTGTTGCTTCTTAATTGCTTCAGTGATGGTCAACTAACCCGCCCATTTTCTTGGATCTCTTTCTTTCGAACCTTCCTCTTTTTTAAAGTAGAACATTAGCCCGCGGTATTGTACAAAATTATGTTCTTTTTTAGGAAACTACCGAATGAAGACATAAAGCAGCGCGAATGACTCTGGTACTCTCAATCGCTAGGATCAGTAATATTTGTGCATTGCAAGTTATTCGGGAAAATTGAATCTTCAACTCTATCGTCAGGCTTTAATGATTGGAAAAAATGCATCAAAATTGTTAGCTTCTCTTGAAAACAGCAATGAGCATCGCGAAAGTTTAAAAAAAAATGTACCAAGAAGCACTGCACTCGATACGATAGACAACGGTCTAACAGAACAATACGAGAAAGAGCGTACTTATTGGGAAAATGTTCTTCATCGGCTAGTACGCGTAATAAAATCTTAGTACACGTTGCTTGGCTTTTATAGGGAGTAATAAAAAATGTAATTCAGAACTCAATCGAAACTTTTTAGGATTAATAGAGCTAATCGCGAAATATGATCCATTTTTAAAAGAACATATTCAAAGTTTTGGTAAAAAGGGTGCAGGCTATGTTTCATATCTTAAGACTACTTGTAATTAATTTATTGAACTGATTCATATAAGCTCAGCGTAGACTCTATTTAAGATATGTTCTTGCGGATGGTACGCCTGTTGAAAGGTTTATGAAGTTCTTTCAAACTAAGAATCATACCGCTAATGTGTTAAAATGCGCGATTTTCGAAATTCTTTGTGCCTTAGATCTTGACCCGTGCCGGCTTAGGGAAAAATGCACCCCTAGGAATGAGATTTTTAAGTGCCCTCTCCCCCTCTCAGTTTCCATATCGTTTTCTCTCACTTGTGAAGAAATAGGATTTGGATTCCGAATTGGCTATGGAAGAATCATTTGTAATTTTTAAAGCTTTTATTAATAACATATGGTTAATGTTTATACTCTTAAAGTTACTGATACAATCAAAAACATATAGTTATTACGTATATCTGTGATGTACTTAACCTACGCATATATATAATCAATTAATTATTTTTCTGCTTTTCAATTGAGCGAAAATCTTGATAATCGAATCCAAATTAGCAGTCTTAACCATGTCCGCATTTAAAGCAAAAAACGATCGTTCTCCAGTTGCGTTACTGGATAACAGGCATAGACATATTCGGAGAGCCATGTCGAAATTAAGGTACAGTTGTTCATTTATTTTTTTTTACGAATCATTTTCGAAAATTCTATTGCTGACCTTGAAGTTTTATTTATGAGTACATTTTCGACAAATTCGAAAATATTTATTACTTTGGTATCGGCATTAAATAAAATCGAGGGATGCTAATTCAGCTTCTAATCGAGCTGGAAGGCTCTATTGAGGCTTAAAATTTTCCAAAAAAATCAACAATTTCAATGGCGGGTTTTTAAAAACAGTTGATCACATCAAAAACACGCTGTCGCACATTATGGGTTTGCGGTTTTTTTCGGAACTGGAGGCACAAAAGAAGTCGATGATACTCTCAGCGGGTTCCAGGGTATCGATGTCCTGCTTGATCCTTCGTCATTTTTTTTCTTCAACTTTCGTACATCTGGTAAAATATGCCGAGCGAGTCAACCATCTTTGACAATAGTGGACGGCAACCCCTCCAAGGTATAGGTTACAATTGAGGTCGACTGCCGTAGAAAAAAAAATACAATAGCGTGTTATTGATGTAATTAACTGTATTTCAAAACCAACTATTGAATTTTTTTATTTTTCTGGAAAATTTTAAGCCTCAGTAGAGCCTTTCAGCTTGTTACAAAAGGTGCTTTTAATCTCGTTTTTACATCTTCACTGCAACTTTGGATTGAAAGTTATGGACGCATCGCGATGAAATGATATTGTACTTATTCGTAATAAAATAAGGATTGACAAGATGTTTTTACTTTCTTTAAGCGATTTTTTTAAATTGAGTTATGCAATGATTTATAGAGGGGCCAGGATTTCTTAAACAAATAGTAGCTACCTTTAAAACGCTTTAACTTTGGAACACTTAATTATTTTTGACTCCAATTTTCAGGGAGAGAGTATCATGGGTTTGCAGAAAAATCAGTTTCTAATTGTAACGAATACTGCATTATTTTGTAAATGAGGACGTTTTTCTGCCGCCATGTGAAATTTAATTTGAGTTAATTACCCCCTTTTGTACCTATATCCCTCATTCGTTCTTAATCATTTCGAACTCAAAGCATTTTCATTTTGTGGACAAACTATACCAGATACAAAAATAGATGAAAAAAAATTGTGCATTCAAAAAAGATGTACGTTAGAAATCACTATTTGATAGGACGTGTAGTTTCTGTTTTATTCGTAATAACATCATCAAAAATAAAAAAATTAAATTTTTAGACAAACGACACAAGCTACGAAAAAAATAAATTGACAAAATTTGTTCACACAAAAAATAACTGCAAATTCGTTACGAATCATTCTTTGATAGGATGCTTTAATTTTTCAATCATGAAAAATAACATTAACAATAAAAAAATTAATTCTTTGGAAACATTACGCAAGGTACGAAAAAGATGAATTGACAAAAATTGTGCACTCAAGAAAGATCTACAAATTTGTCAGCGATCACTTTTTGATTCGACGCGCGATTTTTGTTTTAATCGTGAAAAATAAAATGAAAGATTAAAGAATTAGATTTTTGGACAAACGACACAAGCTATGAAAAAAATTAATGCACAAAATTTGCTCAACCAAAAAGGAGCTACAAATTTTTCATCAATAATTTTTTGATAGGACGCGTATTTTTTGTTTTAATCGTAAAAAATACCTTTGAAAATAAAAAAATAAATTTTTTGGAGAAACCACACAAGACACGAAAAAAATGAAAAGACAAAAGTTGTTCAACCAAAAATGGTCTACTTTTGTTATAAAATTACATTTAAAACAAAAAATTTACTTTTTGGAAAAAGGACACAAGCTACAATAACATTTTATTTAATAAAATTTTTCGCCTAAATTACATCTAAAAATTTGCTTAGGACCACTTTACGCTAAGATGTGTATTTTTTATTTAAATCGTAAAGAATAATATTGAAAATGAACAAATTTAAGTTACGGAAAAACGACACAAGTTGCAATTTTCAATAAAATGTATAACAAAATTGTTTGTTTTTTTCTAGGATGCGCACTTTTTTATTATCAAAACAAGACAATGAAAATACGTATTTTTTACTACCGATACATATTATGAATTGTAATAATATACATTTAGTGAAATCATACTTTTTTCAGGGTAGTTATAAGAATAAAATTTAATGCAAAATAATGAAGGAACAAATATTAAACTAATCATGATAAATAACATTTGTACTTCATTTTGAAATATCTGAACTAGCAATCCCAAACCGAGGCACGGAAATAAATGTAATGTATATTTAATATAATAGTATTGAATATAATGTAGAAAAGTTCGCATTTTCGAGAAAATCGAGTGCGAATCACGAGATACATGATGAGAATGTGTTCGTCAAAGCAGAAGGAGCTTTAAAAAAGATAATTCACAATCGCCAAATTACAGTTGTCGATGCTTTGACCTTTAATTTTAAATGGTCTATGCACAAATGTTGGTGAAGTACAAAGACCGAACGTGCAGCACGAGATAAACATATTATCGAGCGCGAAGCGCGAGATCCAAATGTCGCGCGCCCTAGGCGAGCTCAAACTTGTGAGTGAGACGAGCCGCGCACGGAGCGGGCAATGAGAATGTGTCAACGCAGCGGGCAGATTTTTTTTAAACTGAGTTTGAAATGTCAAAGTTTTTGGAACATTTTTCGAATAAAAAAACACTTTACTTTCAATGGCTGGTTTTAAAATTGGTAGTGTCTATACGTCCGGACACAAGCCCGCCTTCTTCCATTTTCCAGCCCCTCCTCCCCCTTGGAAGGTCCGTACGTTTAGACTCAGCAGTGTTATAAAAATACATAAACGTACGGACTCTCCGAATATTTAGACTTGGCCTTTAAAATATGAAAGTTCAATTCTGCTGGCCAGCTAACTTCACAATAGCTTCAATCCGCTCTAATTCATAGAACACTTATAGGAATTGTGAATACGATTGGGAAAAACACCTAACCCCATTTCTTTATTGAAAATTGTTTATTGAAGCACTACATGAATAAATATAATAACAATCCCGCCAGCACAAAAAAATTTATTTTATAGATTTTTAAATTTATTAGGACACAAAACGTTAAAAAGCCTCATATGTTCTTTAAAATGTATGTATCAGGTTTCGATAAGAAAAATGTACTTCAACAATTATTTTGAATTAAGCAGAGTTCCAAACTAGCGAACGAATTATGATTTGAAAATCATGTAAAACGTTTGTTTGCTAGTTTTATAAATAAAATTATGTTGTGATGGAAGGAGATTAACAATTAGTACTCTCTACAATATAATTATATGCAAGACAATCATGTTATTGGATTACCGAAGTGATAATCTTTTTTTTTCACTATTATGAGCAATTGTCGAGACTGACTCGTGCGACTCTACTAATCATGTCCAGACGAGAAAAATCACGACTTCTGATAACTTTCGATCTTCTTAACGAGACTGGTGTTACCGAAGACTATAAATGATTGAAAGTACGGGCTGATAGTCTCACCAGTATTTCTCCTCTTCTGATGTTTACATTAAGATATATTTATCTGAGCGAGGTATGAAATAGTAAAAAAAATAATAATATAATATACAAAAAGTTTAGCATAATTAATTTTGCATTTAAACGCGTTTAAAAAACATATTTCCTAATATGGCCTCTTATCAGAGAATCTTATTTTTAAACTTGAGGATACCTGCCTCTATAATAAGTTAAATTTCAAGACTATATTGCACTTTTCAAATGCATCACCTGCTATTAATTTTTAAAGCCTATTGACTATGAGTGCAACTCACACAACTACAGAAACTAAGGCTGTGCTCCGTATAAATACATACTGCATTGGGGTCCCGCTTTACCGGGCGTTTCGGGGGTACCTTCAATGGCCTTTACGGTAAATCGGGACTCTCCAAACCGTTCCTCTTCTCCTGCTTGCTTGTGGCTTCGCATAGTTCCGAACCGTAAACTGCGCAACTCCGCTGAGCTTGCAAACGCCTCTCTTTCGACCCCTTGGACCACCTTATCCGGTATATAAGCAGTGGGACTACGATGGTGTTTTGAAGTCAAAAATCGAACGAACCTCTCTATCTTCACACGCTAGAAAAAGAGGTCCGTTCGATTTTCGACTTTCGACACGGTATCAGAGTCCCGCTACAAATTCCGGTAAAGCGGGATCCCAGTGTATTATTATATAACAAGAAATTCTAAAACGCTCTAGTTGGTGGCGTATATAGATTGGATGTTCACTAGTACCACTTACAGATAGAATATAGCTGCATGTATTAAGCATATACAGTATACACTGGAGTCCCGCTTTACCGGTTCCGATTATACCGGACAAGGTGGTTCAAAGGGAGCGAGAGAGAGGCGCTGCGTGGTCAGCGGAGCAACTCCGCAACAAGGCAGGGGTGTATGAAAAAAGCAGGCAGTACCCCTGGCAGTTAATCGCGTCGTCCGCTTCAGTCATCTTCAGTCAGTTGCAAAAATTTCGCAGAACAGTCATTTTCAGTCAGTTGAAAAAATATTGCCGAAAAACAAAAGGAAGCGTTTAACTTTCGCTCTTCAATATGAGCTTATTAAAGAAGTGAAAGCAAGTACCACACAAATGTCTATTTTACAGAAATACGTTATCGCTCAGAATACGTATAATGATGTGATAGCTTGTGAATCTGAGTTAGCGAATATGTAAAGTGAAAAGTTATGAATATCTAAAGACAAAATATTCGATAAAAAGGGATAATGTGATAACAGCAAAATTTTGATTTTCATTTCAGACAAATATTTAGTTTAGCTTTGTTTCAGACAAACTGAATGCATATATCATTCATAAAGTAGAAAAGTTTGTTTTGAAGTTATGTTTGGAGTATTAAACCTTTTTCAAAGATTTATTTATAAACATTTATCATTTATTATATGATAAAATATTTAGAAGTTCTGAAAAAGTTTAAAATTTAACAAATTAAAAACAACTTTTAGATTTCTCAAGATTTGGAAAGGAAATTTTGAAGCTTTTCATGGATGTTTCAAATATCTTGAAATGATAACGTGGATTCAGATTTTCGAAATTGAATCTGAATCTTTGAACTCTATAATTTATAAAAGTTAAAAATGATAAAATTTGCAGCTTCTCTGCATTTTATTTAAGGCAGGATTCTACTTTCGAACGCGCGAAAAAAATGCTATATTTGTAAATTTTTTTAAAAAACATTTAGAAAGATATTGATGTAGGATTTGTTATGCTTAATAAATATACTCTCGAAATACTATAAAAAAAATTGTAGTTTATTTTATGCGCTCCATATACATTCAAGTGGCACTTTCTCGAAACCACGTTTTTTACCGCTTGTTAAAAAAATCTCCGAAACTACGGAATCGATTAGTCTGAACTTTATACTACATATTCTATACATATACATCAACCAGTGGTAGCAGATTTGTGCATTTCAGTGCAAAAAACAAAACAAAATGGCGGCAATTCGGAAAAAAAAATCAGAAATCAAATTTTTTTTTGCTTATTTTTTGCAAAATAATAATAGTGAGAATGAAAATCTCCATATAAATCTGCTACCACCGGTTGATGTATCTGTATAGAATATGTGGTGAAAATTTCAGACTAATCGATTTGGTAGTTTCGGAGATTTTTTAACAAGCGGTAAAAAACGTGGTTTCGAGAAAATGCCATTTAAATGTATATAGAGCGTATAAAATAAACTAAAACAATTTTTTTAAATGTATTTCAAGAGTATATTTATTAAACATAACAAACCCTACATCAATATCTTTCTTCATGCTTAAAAAAAAATTTACAAATATAGCATTTTTTGGGCGCGTTCGAAAGTAGAACCCTGCCTTAAAATTGTTTGATTGGGAAGTGTTTCTACCTTCTATTTTATACATTTAAATTATTGAGCATTCGATTATAATATTTTTTAATTAAAAAACTAGTGAACCTTAATTTAATAAGTTAAAGTTCAAGAGTTCCACTTGGAGTACTTTAATTCGTAGTTTATTTTTTGCTACCTCAAATAGAAAAAGATTTAGCTTTGCAGTTCAAATTTTTAAATTTTATTGACCGTGAAAAATGTTTGCGAACCGAGAAAAAACCGGGAAATGACCGGGAATTTTTTTCTTCAAATAAAATGGCCACCATGATATATGTACGTACATACTTATAAATCAACACTTTGATTCAGTTCGATTTTTGAGCAAAAACATTTTCACGTTCTTTAGGATATTATAAAACCAAAATGGCAAGAATAAGTTGAAAATATTTTTTTAGGTTAAAACTCCAACAGGATTGGTTCACAGGGCCCTGATTGTTTACGGTTGGGAGAGTCCCGAGTTACCGTAAAAGCCATTAAGGGTACCCCCAAAACGGGCGGTAAAGCGGGACTTCAGTGTAGTCAATATCACCATTATAAAAAAAAATCAAATAGAAATACATTTACATTCATCATAAGTTATAATGGTTTTGAAGATTTTGAAATCAGAATCTTTTTATAATGTTGTACATCAAATTACTTCGAATATGTTCATGAACATTAGGTTATCCATAACAGATCTTCTGGTTCATTTGCAAAAAAGAGACATTTGATAAGAGCGACAAAATTTGCGAAAGAATATGCAATACAAAGCAATTAGAGTGATGTTGAGGTTCGTGACACGTGATAAATCTGTAACTAATTGCGAGATCACGTTCACAAGTAAAGTTAAAATCGCTTATTCATCGCGTGCGTGTATGTCTTCAAATTATATCAGTGTCGCATTTGTTTGTTGTTTTCTTTATCCAATGTAGGGTTACCATAGATAAATGACCCTAGTCATATTGCTGCTAAATGTATTGCCTCAATTTCGAATAAGTGAAAAATACTTTAAGGACTCTTTTATATTGTTCACTTTTTTTTTATTTTTGCAAATATGGAAGTCCTACTCTCAAATTTTGTTCCATACTTGTAGAAATAAATCGATAGCACAATCATATTTATGGGTTAATTAACCTCTTTTTATTGCTGGTATAGATATAGCCATGCAGCATATTATGTGCTTTGGGCTTTGGCCATCCGTTTCTTGTTAGTTATGAAAGCAGATGTGCAGGCCTAGGCGTGAGTGAGATGCGCCTGTTGGAAATAAAACAAAGCGATCGAGCCAAGTAAATAAATCAGCCCTAAAGCGGATATTGCATTTCCTTAATCTCCATTTCATTAAAATAAAGTCGTTAGGGTAACTTCCTACTGACAATGAGGTTCACCAAGTAAATTCGTATATTCGGCGACGTTAGCCAAGTGCCTAGGAACTTGTCTAAATGCCAAACTCTACTGCTGGGCTACGGCATATATATATAGTTTTCGGTTTCTATTCCTTTTGAATAGAACTGAAGGGCCTATGACAAAGCCACCGAACGCGTCCTCGGGTTGCGGAT
>JAABKJ010008189.1:0-11510 GCA_011634705.1 Andricus grossulariae | reverse complement strand
TAATTTTCAAACTCGATTTTAGAGACAACAGGGGCTAATCGGAACGGCCATGTGAATTTTATATGCCCTTACACTATCCAGCGGCTCAATTTTAAACAAAATAAGTAAATTTCCAACCAAATAGTAGAAGTTTTAACCAAAAGAGATCAATTCTGATGACTTTTTAAGAAAATAGTTGAATTTTCAACAAAATAAATGAAGTTTTAACTGAATAATAGAATTTTAAACCAAAAGAGATAAATTCTGAATCAAAAATGTAATACAATACTTTTAAAATAAAAAGAATTAACTGTCAACCAAAAAATACGAATTTTCTACCACAAATATTACAGAAAAAAGACGACTATTCTACCAAAAGATGAATTTTTAATCCAAAAGGATCAATTTTATATCGAAAAAGACGAATGTTGAACAAAGCAGCTGAATTTTCAACCGAAAGAGATGAATTCTGAAACAAAAAGAATGAGCTTTTAACAAAAAATAGTTGGATTTTCTTATTGGATTATATTAATTTAGTTCTGATTCAAGCGAAAAATTAGGAAAAAGAGAATTTTCTTGGAAACGGAGGAAAGAACAGGAATTCTTTTGCAAAGGTGAAATTAGGAGAATACGAAAAGAGTGTGAAATCTATGATTTAATAAACCGCAGTGGAAATTTTACGCAAAGGAGGAATTGATGTCATTTGAGAATATAAATGTGACGTTGTACGCACCAAAAGGACTCATTTGGCCGATCTTACTTTACGAGACATTCGTGTTTCGTGATCCAGGATTTAAAATATAGATTTTGGATTTTCGATAGGAAATTATATCGGAAGTAGGTAAGTTTTATAATTGAACACATGCCAATTATGAGTAAAAAGGAAGTTTTCGTTCACAAATATAAAAGGAACTTTAGTATTTGAACCATCCATCAACACAAGCTTTAAATTCTTGAATATAGAGTATAAAATGAACATTCATTTTTAAACGAAACATTAGCTTTATAATCTTAAATATAAAATTATCTTTGATATTTTAACGAAGATAGTTGATAACGCTAAGCATAATTCAAAAAAAAAATTCTGGTTCCAAGAGCGTGACGATATTTATTATAAAAGTGAAAATAACTTACCACCAAAAGTTTTGATCTTTTTTCCCCAATTGATTTCTAAAATTTTCTTTGGACTGACAGTTCTTGATACAGAAGCTACAGGCCATGCAGCTAGCTTATCTGTACATGAAACTTCACTAGATGGAGACCGAAAATGTAAAAAAAAAAAGCTATTGCTGTCGAATGGCTGCAGACTTCTCCAAGACCGGCCATGCAAGTGCAATGGGCACTTAAAATCGATCTATGTGCTCTTAAAATAATCCATGGAGACAAATTTTTTTTATTCAATCGCTGTGAATGTTTTACCTGTGAAACATTTTTCAATTAAATGCAAAACAGAAAAGATTAATTCAATTTACATTTCAGAAATATTCATGGCATTATTAAGTCGTATTTATTATTAAATTTTAAATAATAATCGAAAATAGAGAAATAATAGGAGTAAGAAAATACGAAGTATTAATAAAAAAAAAATATATCTGCATTGAAAACAAAATTGTTTCACTAACCTCGCCAACCACAACAAACTTCTCCTTCCTTGCGACACATTCCACTTTGATGACGAATCCAGCTTTATAAAATTTGAAAGCTTCTTAAGTTTTATAGGCTTTTAATTGTCCGCCTGTGTAAAAGCTGTGAGTTAACACGAAATAGTTGACAATATCTTTCAACTGAACTTCGGGTACATCTCTCAGGTTTACAACAAAATCTCGTTTTTCCAATACATAAGAATCACAGTAGTCAATAACTTTAATTTTTTCGATGTAACGTTGCTTCACATAACTCACAAGACTTGAAGCGTATTTACTTAACATTTTCGACGTTTTATTCACAAATCTGGATTTAAACGACTCACTGTATTATATATGGTTAAGCATAACCTCAAAGTCTGACACTTTTCTTGTCTTAACGGCTTTAAAAGTTGAACTTTGAACACTAAAAACTACGCGAAATACATAGTCATATATGCTCTTTCAAATAATGGGCCGAACAACCAAAAACAATGAACAAATAAATTGTAATCTTAATTAAAAGCACTCAAACTGTTTTCTCCCATAAGAAATACATTGGAACGTGCGTTTGTTTTCCCCTCAGCAACTGATGGGGTAAATGTTTTTGGAACGGGTAGTGGAAGTGAAAATACCTAATTCACCCATTGGAGTTGTCCTGTCTAAAGACTCTAAAGCGCGGTAGCTTTATTTTAAAGGAGGAGCGATTGAAGATGCAGTCCAATACAGGAACTCCATAAGAGGTTCTTACTTTGCAGTTTAATAACAATTCGAATTTTTCGGATATAGGAATAATATTTATTATCATGCAAGAGCAAATAAAAAACTATCGATTGGTGTAAAAAAACTAAAAATCGATTTTTTCCGCGTATGTTCCTTTCTTCGCGGACGGTCACATATTTAGTTTTGGATAATAATTCATATAAAATTTGACAGGTGCATATGAAGGTGTTTTTGGCTAAATTAACACTGTGCGATATTGACTTTGTGACAGAAGCAATCAGTCCTCATTTCAATAGGTTTTTCCTCGTATATTGACTCTGAAAACATAAATACCGTTTTTTTTTAAATGAAAAACGCCTCATTTAAAGTATTTGTTTACTGTATTTGTTATTACTAATTATACGCGATCGAAAATCATTTTTAGTGGAGTATTTGTTTATAGCTAATAAGACCCCGCCCAAAATATATGAAAAAAGCCTTTCGGTCAATTTAGGCAATAGTTAGGATTTATCGAGGAGTGTAACAGTGGCATACGCCTACGCCTTTAGCGCTTTGGCCGAGCGCGTCAGTCCTAGATGAAGCTAATTACTGTACGGAATAAAGAAACGTCGATCTGACTACACGTCAGCGCCGCTCCTTTTTAAAAACTTAAATCTTCTCTTGACCTCGTCACATTTTTGGCAATCCTGCCAGGATGATGGCAAACAAACGATCAAACAGCGCCATCTTGAAACCAGACACCTAGAGCGGACCAAGAGAGTAAAAAATTCTACAAAATGAAGGAAGAACTCCGAGGAGATATTTACGAATTTTTCCTCGGAAAAAGCAGGAAAGTAATGATACTGGTGAAACTAGAGGCTGAACTAAAGTAGGCCCTATTCTACGTAAACCAGTATTCACAAAAAATCTGAAAAAGAAACTTGGGTAAGCGACATATTGCTGTAAAACCTCGGGAGCAATTCCCAGAAGAAGAAGCTAGTGACAGCAAGCCGCCGATACGTCGTTCCGGTTCACTACCTTCCTACGAGAAGGACAAGAAGAAGTTAGTAGCAGCAAGCAGGCGATACGTCATGCCGTCACACCTGGTTTACCATATTTTCCCATGAGGAGGATAACCATGCAGCCGCAAAAGCAAAAAGTAAGCATTTAATTTAGAAAAATAAGACAGTGAATTTGTAAAACTGCGATCCCTCAAGTGAAAACTTTTAGAAAAATTAAGAGTAACCCTAAAATTGTGAAGCGTAAGTGATACGGATATCCTTTTCTCGAAAAAAAAACAGATAAGATAACAAACCTGGCTTTCAACGCGTACAGGAAGAACACATCCGTAGATTACGATGCCCAAACTAGCGACTCTGACTCGTTGGACGTGATACACGACATCAATACACCCTTTCGAACTGCGACAATGGCATCCCCCGCATCCTCTCCCACTCCATCAACAACAGACCAGATGCTGCAATCCATCTTAGCCAAGATGACTACTTTCGAAATTAGAATGAGCTTTTTGACAATGGAAGGCGTAAACAGGGTGGAAGAAATTAGATCCTTAGCCAGCCGAGTCGGATTGAGAACCTAGATACAGACAGATAGGGAGGATCCGGAAATAACATCAGACGATGAAGAGGGAAGTATTATTATTCAAAATCGAGAACCTAGACATCATAGAGAGATAACTAACCGCCCTGGTGACTCTAGGTCCGACGCGAATCTCCAAAACCAAGAGCTCAGCAATTACAACAGAGAAGCACCTAACCACACTGTTGGGCCTATGCTCCCTGTGAATCCTCACAACCAAGAGTCGTCTATTATTACAGGGAAGCACCTATCCACCCCGTTGCGTTGGGCCTACGCCTGCACCTAACCACCCTGTTGAGGCTATGCCCCTCGCGATAGGGTGCTTGCTCAAAACAAGATTTTCAAACTGTCAAAAAGATAATTCATATTTGTGTTCTGTCTCACGACACGATGTCATACCAAAAAAAAATCAGCTCGATCGGACAATTTTTACTGGTCGCTCAACCATTACGAAGTTTTGAAAAATTTCCTAAAATCTTGTAAGGTATAAGTTGAACAGCTAGGCACATCCTGATACCGAATAATAGGTACATAACACGTTAACAAGTCAATAAGACAGTGCGTATAGTCACATGTGTCCAGAAACTAAGTTTGATATGCTCGCTGCATCACCTTAAACGCGGAAGACAGGTAGCGAGAACTAAAGGCGGCTTGACGCTGCTGCAGCGCTAGGAATGGTCAGTCGCAGTGGTTACGGCTACCGCATGTCCTTTATGTCGTTTTTTATATAGTTTTTTTATATCACTTATTTATATCGTTTTGTGCAGCGTTATTGAATCATGAACAGCGAGAATTTCATAAAAATGTATAGGTTTTCCAAACTTCTATCATTTTTATTTTACTTCATTTGAATTCTCAAATTTTTTGGAACTAAATATGTCAGGGTTTTCGATTCCACGGCAATTTTCACAGATAATCATTCTTTTTTTTTTAGAGTCTCAACATTTACAGTTGAGAATTTGTTTCTAAACTCCTTGACCATGAGCATAACAAATTGTTTCTGTTCCTCATTATTTTTTAGGATTTTGTTGTACTAGTAGAGCCTAGTAGAGCCACGCCCCTCTACCCAACGCCTTTCAAGACATGGAGGTTCTTTACAATGTTCAGTGCCTGAAACCAAGTAAAAATTAGCGTGAAGTAATCTGGTTCTTTTACATACTATTGACAGAGAACTAAGACGTATTACCTTTTTATACTCTTTCAAATGTTTCCACTCAACTGGGTCAAATGAGAGAAAAGAAGTTGGCAAGTTCAATAGGTGGAAAAACTTCATACTGTTTCTTGTGGCAAAATCAGCAAGATTTTTTTTTGAAATAGACTTGAAGTCCACATTTATCCTTTTTGGAGGACCCGGCTCACCTGCAGTCTCTTTCATAGACGCCAAATTGCTGATTTTTCCTCGTTCGTCAGGTGCGATTCGAGCAAAGCAAGGGGGAGAAGGTGCTAACTTAAATACCACATGTGTCCTGCAATTTTTTGTGCTGCTTCCTGGCAAAGGGGTTTGAAGCTCTTGTGCTGGTTTGTTATTAGAGATTGCAGAAAGAGCAGAGTGTCCTGAGTGCGTTCTGATCATGCGCTGTTGCTAGAGGAAACTGTTTTCTAAAAATATACATCAGCAGCGCGTAATGAGCGCGAGACATCCACCGCGCGTCATTCGTTCCTCCAGATTTACGGAGGGGCATTTTCTCCCCTAAAAACACGAGAGCTGATGAAGCTAGAGAATATATCAAAATGTTTCAATCATGTGTTAAAGTGCGTAAAGATTATTTTTAAAATAAGAGTGAATAAGTTTGTGTTTACCTGCAACTGCTCATGTTAAAATTCCGTCAAATCTTTGACATCATTTCTTAAAATTATCATGACTACTCTGTCACCAGTACCTGGATCGTAGATAGTTAGGTCAAACGTATCCCATCTGTGTTTGTATGTTTGACATAACTCCAGGGTAGGGGAATTACTGTGGACCAAGCACGCTGAATAAACCGCTTTTAGGAAGATTTCATAGATGTGGTGTCGGCACGCCGTGTATAGTAGACCTGTTCTCAACTGTTGTTCCATCCTAACACACACACCACTATGTTGTCTACTATTCACAGTTGTGGTATCGAAACCAAGTGCTTTGATTCTGCGGAATAAAATCGAGAAAATAAAAAATAAAAGCAAAAGTAACAACACAGAAATGTCCAGTTAAGAATTGAGATAAGTTTACCTTTTCACTAAATTCCACTTCATCAATAAATCAAATACCGCTTTTACCTCCAGCTCGGTGCTACCTCTTGCGACCTTAGGTATTCCGAGTAGCTGCTCATCCTCTCGGTCATCTATTGCTACCACAAGAACAGGTAATCTATCTACCTTTTCCGTACTGGCAAAGTCCTCAAGAATCTTTCCATCCCAATAAAGGGAAAGAGGAGAGTCGCCTTGAAAGCTGTTTTTTTAATTTTGCGGCCATGGTGGCTCTAGCCGCCATTCTTTGAGCCCTTATAGCACTGTGACCTATAGAATACTCTTCTACGTTGGCTCCTGAGCTAGGCAATGTAGCTGCTATCAGACCTCTCGCCTTTCTGTCGCTAACTTTTGCCCAATCTAACGCGGCTGAAAGAAGGGGTGTCACTATAGGTTTCTTCTTTTTTTGCATGAGTGTCTATACGGCTAGGGGGTTTAAATTCAGAGTCTGATTCAGAGCAACTTTTGTCTAGACATTCGATGCATTCATGGTCTACCACCTGCGTACCAGCGTCAGAAGATCCACCACCAGATACGCATGCAAGAGAGAGACTGTGTTTCTCTCTAAACTTCGCCTGATTGTTCTTCCGGACAATAGTCCTTTCCTCCTTCTCGGCCAGCTCTTTATTAACGCCAGACATGTAGCCGATACGTCCTTAAAAGAAAGTACCAAAGCCATTTTTTCAAAAAGTAGTACAGTAAAGAAAGTACTATGATAAAGATAGTAGTACAGTAAAAAAAAGGACCGAAGCCATTTTTTCAAAAAGTAGGATAAGAAAGAGCCGAAGAAATGCAACATTTGGTTTTAAATAATGCAAATGCAGACGTACCTGGCAATAACTGATGTTCATAAAATTGGACATGTTCGGGCAAAGGACAAGGGTTTCCATTCTGCAAGTCCTTCGGCACTACAACAAACAGCTTGTCGAGCTCCTTCTAGAATTTTCGCTTATTCCTTAGTTCAGTACTGGTCCTCCAGGCTCTATTCTTCTTAAGACCCACATACTGTTTGTAAGGAGTGATTAGTTTATTGCCAATGTTTTTCGGGTCTTGCATAGGCAAGCGAGTCTTCTCATATATACCATACACTTCCCGCACTACTTCATCGGCGGCTTCAGGGATCTGTAGAGATATTTATTAAACCTCAAACGCGAAATAGGACTACAGGTAAAAGCTTAAATACCTAATAGTTTAGCAGAAACGCAAAATTATGCAATAGAAATTGCGATGTGGCTACGCGTAGCACAACCCAAAAGAATACAGATAGAATTCAGAGCGCCAATGCGACATGCTCCTCAAATCCATCGAAAAACATTTTTACCTCCACAAAAAGTGCAGCAGACAACACCCCAATACAGATTACCTTAATTTGGAATAACACAAGGCACCGGTATGGACAATCAAAACTGAATTGTCACAGGTGCGGAAGACCAGGAGACTTTGCTCGTCAGTGCCAATCACACCAGCAACGAAAATTTCCAATGGGAATACGCTAAAAGCAAACCCTGCAAGTCAGAAACATCCAGGAAGAGAATCAGAGAGATTGTTTAGACCACGAACAGATGAGTCAAGAGGAAATAGAAGAGCAGATCCACTGCGAGGATACAGCCGTGCATCAGCCATATGCGGAAAGCTCCATTCAATCATGGGACGAAGAAATGGCAAATGCGACGTTACTGGCCAAAACATAACCTGGTCTTGCTTCCCCTCGATTGATACAACACTTTCTACCTGCGATTGAGATTTTATGACTCTCGACTTACCCGGAGCTCTCCCCAGCTGCCAGTTAAACCCAGATTTCAGTGTAATTGCAGATTACTCGTCGACTCTGGGTCATCTATAAACCTTATAAAGGAAAAAACTATACCGATCGGTACCACCCCTTTTCAGATGAAAAAGAACTTCCTTATGGGCCACGATAAACACACATCAACGGAAGCAGTATACGTGAACTATTTAAAAAAAAACATCTTTTTCACATAGTTCACAACGACTTCCCATTACCTGAGGAAGGCATAATAGAAATACCTTTACTCATGAAATTCAAAAGGTATGCCATCACCCAGCTGGTAATTGAAAAGGTCAAGCTACCGTTACATACTGATGGAACCTATGTTCCTGGGAGAACCGCAACGGTGAACAACATCCAGATAGAATCTGACCTAGATGCAGACATTTGGGTCAAAGAAGGCGACAATGTACGAAAGAATAACGAAAATCTCGGAACAGGAAATAAAGCAAGCTGAAGAGACTAATAACCCAAGGATTCTGAATTTATTAGAAAAGACCCGCATGGACGACGTGGTATCAGAACTGGCCGATCTTATTTGGCAGATCATTTCCCAATACACCGATGTATACACTTCAGATGGAGATTTTATACCTTGTACTAATTTAACCGAACACGAGATCATTTTAAAATCCGGTAAAATTGTTAACATTAAAGCCTATTGACCGCCAGGAAAATTTTGTGAAAGAAGAGGTTGCTTCTTCACTCCAGAAATATATAATAAGGCCTCCAAGCTCACGTTTTAATTCACCAATATGGGTCGTACCCAAGAAGGGTGGAAAATTGAGGATGGCCACAGATTACAGAGGAGTAAACCTTGATAACGATTAAGCCGCTTACACTTTACCTGTAATAGATGACATTTTAGATAATCTGGGTAAATCAAAATCGTTTTCTGTATTCGATCTTTTATGAGAAACAAGGTGGCTGACTGTCTTTCCAGATTGTTTCCAATAAGAAAGGACCCCTTGCGGGAAACTATGTAGAATGCCGAGATAAATCCCAAGGAACTGGAATCCACATTACCTGATATAGAGATATTTGACGCACCTGGTGTTGAAAAGGACTTAACAACTCCACCCCCACATGAGATAAACTTCGAAAAGCAATTCGTGAAGGAAAAACAGAAACCAACGATGATTAGCGAGGTGCTTACAGGAAATGATATGGAACCGGAGAGAGAAGGAACGTCCCCAATACCGACGCGAGAAAACCTCCCCGAGTACGATAAAGAATTGTACGAGCAGTTTCAAAATTTACTAAAAGAAAGAGTCGTCAACAATGTCTTGAAAATGTCGAATGCATGAGGAAAACTCTGAAGAAAGATTCAAAAACGACTGTCGAATGATCAGAATATAGAAACCCTGCCAGTCTGTGATGAAAGAACAAGAATTAACGAAATATTAGTAGACTTTAATCATCGGAAATTGACTATAGCGAGGTTACACTTCATGGATCCAACCATAACGCTTTTGGAAAAAATTAAAATTGAACAATTTATCCACTTCTTTAGCCGAAAATATGAAAATCACTTAAAGATTTACTACTGCTTCTCATCACTAAGCCACACTTTGGCGAAAATAAAACTATAGATTAAATCTAGCAGTTGAGTAAATGGAAAAATATGGAGGATGATATTTGCAGCTACCTAATTAAGTGCCCCATATGCAAGCTTCAAAGGACCAGGCGAATCAAGAGACAGGCCGAAGCTATTGTACCGGACACACCTATTAACCCGAATGATAAAGTGGCAATGGACATTATTGGACCTCTTCCTAGCACGAAAAATGGGAACGAATACATACTCAGTGTACAAGACCAATTGACTAAATATTTGATGCTGATACCACTGAAAGATGTTACGGCCGAATCCATTATTGAGGGACTCTTCGATCATTTTATTTATATATTCGAAGCCCCGAAATCTATCTTGACAGACCAAGGAGCAAACTTCTTTTCCGAACTAATTCAGAACTTCGAAAACCTGTTCAGAATAAAGCATGTGAAAACAACTACCTATCACCCTCAAAGTATCGGTAGCTTAGAAAGGGATCATTTTGTCCTGAAAGATCTACTGAGAACCTGCATGCTGCATACACGAACCGAGTGGGACCAAGTATTGAAAATAATTACTCTCGTTTAAAACACCATTAAGCAAGACGGAATTGGAATAAGTCCGTTCCAATCCACTTTCGGCAGAACCGATGCTAATTTGCCGTCAACTTTGGCCATCACTCCTAATTTAAAATATCAAGACTTGCTCGATATGTGGAAAGAAAGGCACGAGCAGTAACTACAGAAGGCAAAGGAAAAATAGCACCTACAGAGAGAAAAATACGAAAGGTACCAAGATTCCAAGATAGTGTTACAGCAATCTATTTAAGAACCGGCAGACCTAGTCAAGTTTATTAACCATAATGCGACCAATAAACTCTCTGCAAGCAGGAAAGGACCCGCAACTATAATAGAGTCGATAGACAACAATAATTGAAAGGTCACACTGCATACGGGCGTAAGTGTCAAATTTCGGAAATGCATTTTATTTTATTGAAGTGGGTCAAAATCCATGTTTGGTATTTGTTTATAAAGTAATTTAATCTTTTTGCCTGTTCTTTTCCCCATTCAATAGAGCTAAATAATAGCTCGAAAGTTATTTCTTATTTTTTGTTCTAAATTACAAAATAAAACAGTCACGTCACTTTTTAGTTGTCAAAATTTTAGTTTTTTGGGACGAGCCGATATTTGACAAGGGCTTTCTCGCACATGATCATTTTTTCAAAGCAGATCAAACTAGATCATGCCTTATTTTTTAAAGGATGAAGATCTTGGCATTATTGACAATTCTGACGCCAAACTGGACAATGAAAGGTCCAACTACCGGGCATATATTTACCGAGGAAATAGGAACAGCCCACCTTTACCATGAAACTTGGAAGCTGATGATAAGTATCAATGATACCAGCATACAACAACGGTTAAATATAGCTCGCGCCGTAATGAGATTAACGATTCGAGCATGAAACTCAAATCGCGCTAAAGACAAAAAGGTCAGATTAACAGGCGAAAGGTACGAGAGGGCCAGAAAAGAACTACAACTACTCAAACAGGTGATGGATAACAAAGGACACAAAAGAGGATTAATTAATGCTATTGGGGACATCGCTAAAACTCTATTTGGGACCTTAAGGAATAACGACCTCGAACATATTAACTAAGAGTTCGATCAACTATACACAGACAATACAAATATGGCTCAAGCCTTACAGAACCATACCAAAATATTACAAGTATTACTGGACTAATATCGAATAATTACGCGCAAAAGTAGCGTATTGGGGTCCTAAAAACGTATAATTAATTTGGAGTCGATCGACATGCAGCTTGGTTACCCGCGCTCGAGAAAAAGGTTTGAAAAATTTCTAGTTTGCAGAGTTTTCAAATTTTATTGAGTTTCATTTTTTTTTTACATACCTGGAGGTAAGAAAAGTCTTCTCGATTTTTTTCGGATTTTAATCTATCATTTTCTGAAAGATAATTCCTATTTAATTTACCATTGTTTTCGGAAATTTTTTTTAACGCCTTTGCAAATAGGA
>JAABKJ010008187.1:0-11511 GCA_011634705.1 Andricus grossulariae | reverse complement strand
GAGCGTACGCTTAATGCTTGCATTCGGTTCATCTATAACATCCCCAAAAGTGAACATATTACTCAGTATAGAGAAAGGGCAGGACTTCTTCACGTCCCCAAAAGAAGACAATTTTTTATGGGTAATTTGCTTAATTTAATTGACAAAGATCAACCAACATATTCCAAACTCCGTGAAAGGAAAACAGTACTAAAAATTCGGTCACACCGTACGTATAAAATGCAAATGTCGTTTGTTATTCCTGGTGCTCGCCTTCAGAACGAACTACCTATAACCATTAGAAATTCACCTTTACAATTTCACTTCAGAAAAATCCTTTTCGGTTACTTATTTAACACGTCTAATACTACCCTCGAAATTACACTTTGGTAACTCTTAAATTCTTAATTAAAAATATATATGAGTGTGTGTATCAATGCGTATTTACTTTTCACTATGTATATTTGCGTATGTATATTTGCTTATCTATATTTATAGTATTCTTTTGTTGATAGCCCGCATCTAATTATGTGTATTATGCTTTATTTCTTTACTCTTGTTCAATACCTATTTTTGATTTCAATCGTCAAATCGATCGCCATCGCATTTTAAGTGTAATGTGTATCACCTGTTCCTCATAGGGCTATTAAGCCCTAGGAAGTTTTCTTAAATAATTACAAATACAAATTAGTTTAAACTTCGTTCCTCATAACTAGATTTAAATATTGATGGAAGGCACAACTGTGTCACTGTTCGTTCTAAGAACTTTCGAATCAAACAACTATTCAATCGCAGGGCAACGTCTGACTTGCAATGAGTCAGACCGCGTGGTTTTGAAGACTGTCATCTTCTCCGTACAAGCAAACTGGCAATGTGAAATCTGTTGATCGATTCGATTTTGGAATAATTCGAAATAATCTGACCCTTTCTGGATATCTATGCCATTTTGACATAGAAATTCTATCGATTGATTCAGTTCCATGCAATGGTATAGATTTGTAACATACTATATCTGCTGCGCTTTCTTCATCAGTGCACGCATGCAGGGGTTTCAAGGAGTTGGCTTGTGGCCCTGTATCAGTTGGTTTATCGGGATTGCAGATGTTGAATTTCGATTAGGACATGTTTAGACAAACTCAGGATGCTAAGAGTAAGCTCTCTTTCTCATCCATTTTTCTTTTCAATTTTTCGTTATGCATATAAAAAAATGTTTTAACAAATATTAATTATTTTAAGAATTTATATAACATTTAATTATTTAACGATAAGCGACAAAATTAATCCAGTTTAGAACAAAGTCATATTTTTTTATCTCATTGAAATGAAAATTTAAAATTAATCTCTAATAAATTGTTTAAACAATTTGATAATGGTCTCAACATAAAGTTTTGTTCTTAATAATTTGTTCATGGCTTGTTGAGACCCTCATTATTAGATTTTCCAAGGATTTTAAGAACGAGAAATTTATGGACATATAAAACATTTGAATTTATCTGGTTTGACATTGTTCTTCAGTCCTTCACAGGCATGGTGATACCATTTGAAGCAGTTGATACATTGAACTCGAGTTTTACCCTGGCGGACCGGCCGAACGCAAGCATTACGCTACAGCGTAATGCTGAAGTAATACTAAAGTAATGCTAAAGTAATATGGCATTATAATCAATAAAAGAAACAAAATAAATATGTAAACTGTTGCAATTATAATAATACGTTAAAATTTACGTTAAATGGTCATGCCGTAATTGCAAAAAGTTTCTTCTTCAGCGTTAAAAAATGAAAAAATAATGTGGCCGCCATTGCAGTCTGCTAACGACGGCTTCAAGCCGGTTGCCAACATGCAGGGGCCCGACTCCAATGACGTCCACTTTGTTTTTATATTTTAACGCTGAAAAAGCAACTTGCTGCAATTACGGCATGACCATTTAACGTAAATTTTAACGTATTATTATAATTGTAACAATTTACATATTTATTTTGCTTCTTTTAATAATTATAATGCCATATTACTTCAGCATTACTTTAGCATTACGCTGTAGCGTAATGCTTGCGTTCGGTTGGTCCGCCAGGGGTTGAGTAACAATTGAAAATTATCAATTTGAAACGTGCAAAATGAAAATAAATCAAATAAATTTCGGTTTTTAATTTGTTTTCCAATTGCGAGAGGAACTTTTTTGGGTCTAAATTTTTATTGGGTGGAGGAATGGGAATTATTGTATATTTAAAATTTTTATCAAGCTTGAAAGGAGGACATTTAAGTTTTTAATTTTTGTTTCATTGGCAGTACATTTTATATTTTGAAGGCTTCTATTGAGTTGGGAGAGATCCAATTTTTTTCATTTGGAGGAAATTTTGATTTTCAATTTTTTCTGAATTGGAAGAGGATTAGTTTTAATTTAAAGAATTGAAAATTATAGCGTGGATTTATATTTTTTAACCAGAAATCTTCTAACTATTTAATTTTTAAAAGTGTACAATTTTAAGTTTTGCAGTTTAATTTCACTCACAGTAAAAACGAATACTCGAAGTTATATTCGACTTAATTTTAAATTTAAATGGAAGTAAGGAAGCAAGTACATTTAAGTATAAACAATCTTGAATAAAGCACTTACTTATCTTAAATTATACATAAGCATTTTTTGGATGAAATAAAAAAGCTATGCACCTAACTTTCAACATACAGTTCTGGAAGTAAGTTGAAGGCAACCTGAAATAACATAAGGCTGTCGTTACCTGAAATTAGGAAGTACGCCTTACTGAATTTCAGGTTGACTCTGCCTTAATCGCGCTGGGACATGCGCACGATGCGGTCTTGGTATTCGGCTCCTCTTCTATAATCTGGTCCGCATTTCAAGTGACGCTTTGTTGTAAGTCTCCAAAATTCTCGAACACAAACGGAATTGTATGTGTATGTTAAATTGTATTCAGTTAAAAAGTCACTCGTCAACTGTCTGTTTACTGTTTTTCGAAGTCAAGACTGTATTGTCTGCACATATGTTTAGTGTAATGTTTAGATTTTCAAGGAACGCACATTGTTCTTTGTCCAGATTGTCATCGAAAACTATGACTGTATAATGGTATTCACATAAATAAAAAAAGGGAATCTTAGATATTCTTGGTGCATACAAAGTGTTTTACTTCTGAATTTATAGACAATCCAAAAGGATTGTATAAAAATTATTTTTATAATTTATGTGATTTTAGGTTATGGCTCGCCGGTTACTGGAGGGTGGGAGGTAAGGAGATGCATAATTTCAGTATAAATATGCGACTGACTTTCAGTAAAGAGATTCCTTAATTCAATGTCATCTCAACCTTAAACTAACTTTTCAGTATAAATATCGTCTTAATTACAGGTCTTTACTACTCGTACCTTAATTTTAGATCTTTACTGCCTGAATTTCAGCCTTTTTGTTTGCTTGCTTCAATGATTAAAACTAATTCTTAATTTCAGGTTTCATATGCTTCTTTTAGTTACACCTTAAAATAATTCCAATTTTCGACTTAAATTGAGTGTTTGTTTTTTCTGCGCTGAATTGAAAAGTTTTAAAAGCTTCTATTTTATATGTAAATTATTGAGAGTTTAAATTAATGATTTCTGAATTAAAATTGGTTTAAGCTTCAATTCACACTGCACTACTTACAAACATTTTTGTACTACAAACCCGTATCATTGAAACTTTTGACGGGAAATCGGAGGTCACGAGCTGGGTTGCAGATATTATTTGCGGCTCTCATTTCAATATGCATTCTTATTGAAGAATACGAGAATTTCGTACATTTCTTATAACTCATGTTACTCAAAATATTTACTATTGACGATATATTTTACAAAACTCATTATTGACCTTCGGAACGTTCCAGCAGAGCATTCCAGGTGTGTTCCCGGAACATGTAAAATGTCCGCCACTTGTGAACGTTCCATTGTGACCTGAGGGAAACCTTCCATTATTCTTATATTTAACAACAATTATCTCGTAAACCATAAAACATAGGTGAAAATGGATGTCATTTTTAAGTTTTGAGTACCGCATATACTATACTATAATATGGCATCCATATCATAAACTTGACATGGATCTTGACCTATCACTTTCGGTTTACGCGATATTTGTTGATAATAGTCACAATAACGGTAATTTATGTTTGGGACGTTCCAGTGGAACGCTCCTGGAACGTTCCTAAGCAGTGGGCATTTTTCAAGTTCCGAGAACGTTCCGTGCTCTCAGGGTTATCACTTTTTCACCCTGACAATTTTCAAGCAGTAAATAAGTAAATAAATTATTGTAGGAAATTTTTATAACAGTACCCCGATTATCCCTAAATTCTTAAATTTGATTTTGATTATAGATATAGAATATAGAATAAACCAAATATTGATATCAAAAGTCTCTCCGTGTATTTTTCCAGGGCTACATCTTTAATTTAAGACTTTTTCTTTGCAAATCAATATTTATCGAAATATAGTGGAAAAATAAAGAAAGAAAAAAACATCGTTTGCTAGTGTTTTAGCCTTGACAATAAAATTTGTGCATATTTTTACTATCATTTTCGTAGTGAGAGTCCAAATACGTGGCTATACGTAGTTTCAAATCAATCGGAGATAAGTACTTTTCAGAACTGCACCCCAAATATCACTTGTACTATGTATGTTTATTTCAGCCCAGTAGCTGAATCCGCCATTCAGCTAAGTTCGTAGGAACTTGGCTAAATGGCGCCGAATAGAGGAATATACCTGCGCAACCTTTTGTCAGTCTATCGGGATTATCAGGTCAAGAAGTTATCCTAACGATAGGCCGACTTATTTGATGGCCAAATGCATTTCGGAAAACTCGAATTGACTTTAATATGATCCTTCTTCGATAAGTTGGCCACCTATCTATCTTGTATCTTGGCCGCCTTTTTGCAAGATTTTCACATATTCCAACCTGCCTAAATTGGCCACTGAAATTCACGCCAGCAAACATCAACGACCAGTACCAGTAAGTCATCTTCCACTCCTTTCCATGTGGGGTTGCTGGTCCTCCATCGGGCGCCTCCCCAGGTTGCCGATAGAGGAACGCCTCCCAGATATGTGCGGTACCGGGGAAATCAAATACCCTGGGCGGACAAAAACCAGCTAGGGGAAGGAAACCCGAATTAAAACCAATGATGAGTAGGTATGTTAAAAACAATATACCCCAAGGGAGTAGGAAGCTCCCCACTGATTCCGATCGGGTTCCAGCCCCGGTGGTCAGTGCCGGTCTCATGGATTTTGGGGGGAACTAAACATACTTGGACATGAGCGTCTGCGTGGAGTTGGGTGGTCCTTTGGACGTGACAGAGGAGGTGGAAGTGTCCGTCAATAGGATGGACATCGCAGAAATGGATGCCAAACTCTCAGAGACGTATGATCTCCTTGCGGAGTTTCGAGGCACCGTCAAGGAAATGGTGGAATTCAGCAGAACCAAGAGGAACATGTGGCTTCCAATAAGGGACGAGCTGGAACGAGAGGATCAGCTCATCAACGATCTACGCGATCACTCTATGACGACCGAAGGGCTTCATAGGGATCTGATCGAGAATGTTGGACGAACTGCGAGAACGAGAGCCATGACCCGTAAGCAGAAGGAAAAGAAGAAGACGGACGAAAGCTGTACTCAGACTGAAGATGCCGTGGCAGCTCCCACTCTCCGTGATAGAAATCGAGAGAGGGAGACCACCCTAACTCCAGTAGAGAAGAGTCCTTCCAAGCCGAGGAGCAAAAGGCCGAGGACACGTAGCGCTACAGCGCCAACGACTTCGACACCTAAGAAGGAAGAGGAAGGGATGCCTACACAGGCAACCCAAGCTATGAAGAAGAAGGAGAGAAAGAGGCGAGCTAGACCCGAGGCGGTTATTATAAAACCTGCCGACAGCTTAAGCTGCGCAGAGGTCCTCAAGGACCTTAAACGTAAGGTGAAACCTGACACCCTTGGTACTAAAATTAAGGGTGTCAGAGAAACCAGGAACGGTGAGGTACTCGTGGAGGTCGAACCTACAGCGAAGGGCAGATCAGTGTTCTGCGCTGCCATCAGAACAGCTGTTGGATCAAGGGGCTGTGTCCGGGAGCTAGTCCCCCGCACTAAGGTCGAGGTACTGGACCTGGAAACAACCACGGATGCGAAGGAGGTTGAGGCGGCCGTTAGACGGTATTTCGCAGAAGTAAACGCAGGAGAGATAACGGTCAGTCTCACCAAAAAGGCCTTTAGATGAACTTTGAAGGCCTTCGTTGGGCTGACCGAAGAAATGGCGGGGAGATTGATAAGCGCAGGACACATCAAGGTGGGTGGGTGTCCTGTCGCTTACGCAAGAAAATTGAGGCCATTCGGTGTTATCGCTTCCTCGGCTTTGGCCATAGGGTAGCGAGCTGCAAGGGCCCTGATAGGGCAAAAGGATGCTGGAGGTGCGGCAAGGAGGGGCACAATTCTGCGGAGTGCACCAGCACTCCCCAGTGCTTCCTCTGCGCTGTACATAGTAAGAGGCCCCGGACTGACGATCAGTCGGGGTCAATGAAATGTTTGTCGTTCAGGAAGGCAACCTCTTCGAGAAAGCCTCCCAAATGACAGAAGCACACGCCGGGGCCCAGCCGTGATGTCGAAGGCCGACGAGCCCGTTGCGCGACATAGCCGTGCTACTGTGGACGATGCGTACATCATGGCTGGACTGGTTTGAGAAAGGGCTGGTCCCAGCAGAATAATGAATAAAGTTAACCAGCAGAAGCCTTAGCAGGCAAGAAAACGTAGTGGGTCGTTGATGGCGTTACTATAATGATCAAATTAAGATCTTCATGTATATTCATATATATTAAGATCGTTGTAGTGACGACATCAGCATCCCCACACTGACGAGAAGTGCGGACCCTTCTCGGTGTGTTATAAGAACATTTTTCACCTTTCCTTATAGAAAAAAAAAAAAAATCCCCCACTCCTTCATGGCCGGCCAATGATAAGTCAATGTGGGATAACATAAAATAGTGAACTATGCAGATTCAATTCATTTGATCTCTGACCACCGGCTAGACGTAAAAATATTTCATTCTATCGTATAATCGCTTCGATACATACTGTTCTTCTAAGGATAATAGGAACATTCTTCAAAACGAAACCTCAACGACTGCATAATGGGTACAAAACGAAAAAAGATTATTGAGTTGACTACTGAAATAAACGAAGAAGTTTTGGACTTAATCGATAAAGGTGACAGCCAGCGGAAAATCGCCAAAGTTTTTTCGGTCGCGATGTCAACTGTTAGGAACATCGGTAAAAACAGGATCGAAATTCAAAGAGCGTAAAATGAAAACTGCTGCAGTGAAAAAAAAAAACGAAAATTAAGTAAAACTGAAAATGAAGAGCTCAAAAACTTGGTTTTTGAGTTTTTCTGTAAATATCTTTCTATCAATATTCCAGTCAGTGGACCTATGCTGCAGTCAAAAGCTAAAGAAATAGCAGAAAAGCTTGATGTGGAAAAATTTCAAGCCCGCAACGGTTGGTTGGAATCTTTGCAAAGACGAAACAACATTAATTTTCGTATTCTTTGTGGCGAATCAGCAGCAGTGGGTTTGGAAGTAGTAGCAGAATGGAAGTCGAAGTTGCCGAAATTATTGAAGGAATACGCTCCTGAAGATAAATTCAACGCTGATGAGTTCGCATTACTTCATCCACAACGGAGAATGAGAGTGCAGATATGATCACGTCGTAGTATCACACTTAAAGTATTCCCATTTTAAGAAAAAAAAAATCTTATTTCAAGAACATAAAAAATAAGCTGCAACAAAAATGATCCCGCTGTTTTTCTGTGAAGATTCGAAAGGTTCCATCTTCTCCAAATAACGTATTTTGCTATTTATTTTATTCATAGGTGCGTACTAGTACGTATATGTATTATGAAAAAAAAAACAGGAGTTTCGAAACATAATTTCTGTAAGTTGGCCACATTTTGGTGGAACCGCGGCTGCCAACGTGGACAGGTTTTACTGTACATGTATTTAAAATGGCGTGAATTCTTATAAACACAACAAAATAATAAAAATATATAGTTGGCAACATTTCGGACCTTATATGGTCCCTTTTCAAGCCTGCTAAAAATAATAATTTATTGAAAAAAGATATAACAAAAATATAGAGATATGGAATATAAAAACTTTTTGGAGTAAAAAACAAATGTTATAAAAATATATTATCTTTAGAGAACGTTATTTTTAGTGTGTATAATAAATAGTGTATACGTTTTCAAAAGAGTTATAAATAATGTTTTACCTGAGAAACACTAGTTGAGAGCGATGAAAAAGAGCGATAAAAGAGCGAGTTATTAAATAGAAATCCATGATATTGTTTGGGAAAATGTATCAACTCATAAATAATGTTATTTATCATGTATTTTATTAAATACATGATGAAGTTTTTCGACTCGACTTGTATACTAATGTTAGCGTAAGCTAACATTAAAATGACTGGGTGATTAAGAAAGAAAAAGAAAAATATTAAAGTTACAATTTGTTGATATAAAATTATTTAAAGCTTATGTTAAGAGGAATACGTATATAGGTTTGAAAAAAATGTTATCTTACCAAAAATTGAGTACGTAATCATTATTCGGAGTTGAGTCTTTCCCATGTGTGAAAGAATCTCTGTAATTTTTGTTAATTTAAAAGAATAATTATAAGGAGAAACAGACTCCCAATACAAATGAAGCGTCCTCTTAAGCTTCGGAAAATTAACGAATGTTTCTAAAGTCATCTCTTGTCGGTGGGTCAATGAGTGTTCTGGAAAATACTGAGAATTGATATTAATTTGAAAATTAAAATTAATTTAAAAAAACAGATACAATTAAAGTAATTTTGTTATAGGAAAATAAATGTTTAAAAGTGAGATTTAAAGGTTACATAAAGAGCTGCAAAAGTTAGGTAATTTCAAGTTTTCAAATCTTAGGTTAACTCACTTTTTTGATGAAATAGGATTCAATAATTAGGCGTTTATTTAAGTTTTTTTCCACCGCTAAAATTTTTGGATATACAAAATTAAAATCATGCCCAGTTTCAATTCTGTGTTTTTCAAGAGCAGCCATGTTATCTACATTAAAATTACGACGTGTGTCTTCCTTAACCTTATAGTATAAATGGCTGCCAGTGTTTACAAAAATAGCAACAATCACGATTTAGACCGTCAAATTTATAAACTACATACTTTTTTTGGAAAATGGCAAATGTATCTTCAGGAGATGCAAACAAAATTAACTTAGATTTAATTGGTCTGAGAATAACTTTAATGTTATTGTGTTGTAAAATTGTAGCAAGTTTGTTTGTTATACCTGAGATATATGGAACAACTGTAAAATTTTTTGAATTATTAGTTTGTTTATTCCTCAGTTGATTGTATATATTATTAATTCTGATTTTAATTAATCTATTGATGAGATTTATAGGGTAACCGTTTTCAGTTAAAGTGTTTTGTATTAATTCAATATTCTGTGGTCTAAAATTAAATGAGGATAGTTTAATAGCCCTGTCTGTAAGTCCGAAAATCATTCCTCTCTTCTGTGACCAAGGATGTTGAGATAAAAAATGTAGGTATCTACCAGACCAAGTTTGATTGTGGTACCAATCAGAGAGAAGCGTTCTATTATTATTTCTAATGACTGAAACATCTAAAAAGTTAAGTGTGTAGTTTTTTTATTTTTCGAAAGTGAATTTTAAATTTGTGTCAAAAGAGTTAAAGATCTCTAAAACGTTATCTAATTTCTTTTTGACACATCGTAGAGCTAGATTAACTGGAATTAAAGGGGAAAAATTAACAACGTCTAGAGATACAGAAAAATGTTGTTTATGAATTTTAAAAGATTTGATGTTTCCTAAACAACATCTTTCTGTATCTTTAGACGTTGCTAATTTATTCCCTTCAATTCCAGTCAATCTAGCTCGACAATGTGTCAAAAACAAATGGGACGAAATCGCTCCTTATACTATCATACCAAGAGATGAATTTTTAAATGACACTGAGTTTTGTCTAAGATCCACATTTTTCAAATTTAATTATAACAATTTTAAACGAATGGAAGGAGTAGCCACGGGATCTCCGCTCTCACCTGTGGTAGCGGACATCGCCATGAATGTACCGATCGAATGAATATACTGTTCTATGAAAGATGTGTAGATGGCATCTTTATGATTATTCCAGAATCAAAATTAGATGATGCTTTAGAGATCTTCAACTATTTTGACTCAAATTTAAAATTCACTTTTGAAGAAGAAAAAAACTACACACTTAACTTTTTAGATGTTTCCGTCATCAGAACTAATAATGAAACGCTTCTCACTAATTGGTACCACAAACAAACTTGGTCTGGTAGATACCTACATTTTTTATCTCAACATCCTTGGTCACAGAAGAGAGGAATGATTTTCGGACTTATAGACAGGGCTATTAAACTATCCTCATTTAATTTTAGACAACAGAATATTCAATGAATACAAAAGACTCCAACTGAAATCGGTTACCCTATAAATGTTATCAATAGAATAGTTAAAATCAAAATCAATAATATATACAACAAACTAAAGAATAAACAAACTAATAATTCAAAAAAATTTACAGTTACTCCATATATCGCAGGTATAACAGACAAACTTGCTACAATTTTATGACACAATAACATTAAAGTTATTCTCAGACCTATTAAATCTGACTCAATTTTGTTTTCATCTCCTAAAGACAAATGATAAATTTTCCAAAAAAGGTATGTAGTTTATTAATTTGACTGTCTAAATTGTGATTGTTGCTATATTGGACACACTGGCGGACCTTCACACTATAGGAACACATACGTCGTAATTTTAATGTAGATAACATGACTGCTCTTGAAAGACACAGAATTGAAACTGGACATGATTTTAATTTTGTACATCCAAAAATTTTAGTTGTGAACAAAATTTAAATAAACTCTTATCTATTGAATCCTATTTCATCAAAAAAGAAAAAAAGTCAGTTAACCTAAGATTTGAAATCTCCAAATTACCTAACTTCTACAGCTCTTTATGTAACCTTTGAATATCACTTTTTTAAATTTATTTTACTATAATAAAATTACTTTCATTGTATCTGTTTTTTCAAATTAATTTCAATTTTCAAATTAGTATCAATGCTCAGTATTTTCCAGAACACTTATTGACTTATAATTATTCTTTTAAATTAACAAAAATTACAGTGATTATTTCACACATAGGAATGACCTAATTCTAAATAATGATTACGTACTCAATTTTTGGTAAGATAACATTTTTTTCAAACCTATATACGTATTCCTCTTAACATAACCTTTAAATAATTTTATGTCAACAAATTGTAACTTTAATATTTTTCTTTTTCTTTCTTAATCACCCAGTCATTTTGATGTTAGCTTACGCTAACATTAATATACAAGTCGAGTCGAACAACTTCATGATAATTAGGTCTCAATTAGCATATCTACAGCGATTTTTGAGAATTCCTGATGAAGAAACAATACATCTGCAGAAAT
>JAABKJ010008186.1:0-11511 GCA_011634705.1 Andricus grossulariae | reverse complement strand
CGGTTGCTTTTCAACTGTAAGGGTTGGAGTCCAAAAATCGGTGTTGGTATTTTTCAGGAGCCCAAAAATCAGAGACCCCATTTACCCTGTAAAATTCTAAAAAAACATTATTTTCTGACAAAGTCATATCTTCGTGGTGTCAAGCGGTTGCTTTTCAACTGTAAGGGTTAGAGCCCAAAAATCGGTATTGGTATTTTTCAGGAGCTTAAAAATTAGAGACCCTATGTACACCGCAAAATTCTGAAAAACATAATTTTTTTACAAAGTCATATCTTCGTGGTGTCAAGGGGTTGCTTTTCAACTGCCACAGTTGGAGCCCGAAAACCGATGTTCGTATTTTTCAGGAGCCCAAAATTCAGTGACCCTATTTACACTGTAAAACTCTGAAAAACATTGTTTTTTGACAAAGTCATACCTTCGTGGTGTCAAGTGGTTGCTTTTCAACTGTAAGAGTTGGAGCCCAAAAATGGTTGTTGGTATTTTTTAGCACCCCAAAAATCAGAGAGCCTATTTACACTGCGAAATTCTGAAAAGCATTGTTTCTTGACAAAGTCATATCTTTGTGGCGTCGAGCGGCTGCTTTTCAACTGTAAGTGTTGGAGCCCGAGAATCGGTGCTGATATTTTCGAGGAGCCCAAAAATCAGAGACCCTATTTAACCTGTAAGATTCTAAAAAACATTATTTTTTGAAAAAGTCATATCTTCGTGGTGTCAAGCGGTTGCTTTTCAACTGTATGTGTTAGAGCCCAAAAATCGTTGTTGGTATTTTTCAGGACCCCCAAAATCACGGACCCTATTTACACTGTTAAATTCTGAAAAGCACTATTTTTTGATGAAGTCATATCTTCGCGGTGTCAAGCGGTTGCTTTTCAACTGTAAGGGTTGGAGTCCAAAAATCGGTGTTGGTATTTTTCAGGAGCCCAAAAATCAGAGACCCCATTTACCCTGTAAAATTCTAAAAAAACATTATTTTCTGACAAAGTCATATCTTCGTGGTGTCAAGCGGTTGCTTTTCAATTGTAAGGGTTGGAGCCTGAAAATCAATGTTGGTATTTTGCAGGAGCCCCAAAATCAGAGACCCCATTTACACTGTCAAATTTTGAATAGCATTGTTTCTTGACAAAGTCATATCTTCGTGGTGTCAAGCGGTTGATTTCCAACTGTAAGGGTTGGAGCCCGAAAATCGGCGTTGGTATTTTGCAGGAACAGAAATATCAGAGACCCTATTTACACTGTAAAATTCTGAAAAACATTGTTTTTTGACAAAGTCATATCTTCGTGGTGTCAAGCGGTTGCATTTCAACTGTAAGGGTTGGAGTCCAAAAATCGTTGCTGGTATTTTTCAGGAGCCCAAAAATCAGAGACCCAATTTTTACTGTAGAATTATGAAAAGTATTGTTTTTTGACTAAGTCATATCTTCTTAGTGTCAAGGGGTTGCTTTCAAACCGTAAGTTGGGAGCCCAAAAATCGGCGTTGCTTATTTCCAGGAGCCCAAAAATCAGAGACCCTATTTACACTGTAATATTCTGAAAAACATTATTTTTTGACAAAGTCATATCTTCGTGGTGTCAAGCGGTTGCATTTCAACTGTAAGGGTTGGAGTCCAAAAACCGGTGTTTGTATTTTTCAGGAGCCCAAAAATCAGAGACCCAAGTTTCACTGTAAAATTCTGAAAAGCATTGTTTTTTGACTAAGTCATATCTTCTTTGTGTCAAGGGGTTGCTTTCAAACTGTAAGTTGGGAGCCCGAAAATCGGTGTTGGTGATTTCCCGCAGCCCAAAAATCACAGACCCTATTCAGAGTGTAAAAATTCTGAAAACCATTGTTTTTAGACAATGTCATATCTTCGTGGTGTCAAGGGGTTGCTTTTGAACTATAACGGTTGGGGCCCAAAAATCGGTATTGCCATTTTTTATGTGCCCAAAAATCAGAGACCCTATTCACACTGTAAAATTCTGAAAAGCATTGTTTCTTGACAGAGTCATATCTTCGCGGGGTCAAGGGGTTGTTTTTCAACTGTAAGGTTTAGAGCCCGAAAATCGGCGTTGATATTTTGCAGGAGCAGAAAAATCAGAGACCCTATTCACACTTTAAAATTCTGAAACGCATTTTTTCTTGACAGAGTCATATCTTCGCGGGGTCAAGCGGTTGCTTTTCAACTGTAAGGGTTAGAGCCCAAAAATCGTTCTTGGTATTTCTAAGGACCCCAAAAATCGGAGACCCTATTTACACTGTGAAATTCTGAAAAGCATTATTTTTTGACAAAGTCATATCTTCGTGGTGTCAAGCGGTTGCTTTTCAACTGAAAGGGCTGCAGCCCGAAAATCGGCGTTGGTATTTTGCAGGAGCATAAAAATCAGAGACACTATTCAAACTGTGAAATTCTGAAAAGCATTGTTTCTTGATAAAGTCATATCTTCGTGGTGTCAAGCGGTTGCTTTTCAACTGTGCGGGTTGGAGTCCAGAAATCGGTGCTGGTATTTTTCAGGAGCCCAAAAATCACAGACCCTATTTACACTGTAAAACTCTGAAAAAAATTGTTTTTTGACAAAGTCATATCTTCGAGGTGTCGAGCGGTTGCTTTCCGACTGTAAGTGTTAAAGCCTAAAAATCGTTCTTGGTATTTTTCAGGAGCCCAAAAATCAGAGACCCTATTCACACTGCGAAATTCTGAAACGAATTGTTTTTTGACAAAGTCATATCTTCGTGGTGTCAAGGGGTTGCTTCTCAACTGTAAGGGTTGGAGCCCAAAATTCGTTGTTGTTATTTTTCAGAAGTCAAAAAATCAGAGACCCTATTTACACTGTGAAATTCTGAAAACCATTGTTTTTTGTCAAAGTCACATCTTCGTGCTTTCAAGGGGTTGCTTTTCAACTGTAAGGGTTGGATCCCGGAAATCGGCGTTTTTATTTTGCACCAGCCCAAAAATCAGAGACCCTATTTTCACTGCAAAATTCTAAAAAACATTATTTTTCAACAAAGTCAGATCTTCGTAGTGTAAAGCGGTTGCATTTCAACTGTAAGGGTTGGAGTCCAAAAATCGGTGTTGGTATTTTTCAGGAACCCAAAAATCAGAGACCCAAGTTTTACTGTAAAATTCTGAGAAGCATTGTTTTTTGACTAAGTCATATCTTCTTGGTGTAAGGGGTTGCTTTCCAACTGTAATTTGGGAGCCTGAAAATCGGTTTTGGTGATTTCCAGGAGCCCAAAAATCAGAGACCCTATTCAGAGTGTAAAATTCCGCAAACCATTGTGGTGTCAAGCGGTTGCTTTCAAACTGTAAGTTGGAAACCCAAAAATCGGTGTTGGTTATTTCCAGGAGCCCAAAAATCAGAGACCCTATTCATAGTGTAAAATTCTGATAACCATTGTTTTTAGACAATGTCATATCTTCGTGGTGTCAAGGGGTTGCTTTTCAACTGTAAGGGTTAGAGCTCAAAAATCGGTTTCGGTATTTTTCAGGAGCCCGAAAATCAGAGACCCTATTTACACTGTAAAATTCTGAAAAACATTGTTTTTGACAAAGTCTTATCTTCGTGGTGTCAAGCGGTTGCTTTTTAACTGTAAGGGTTGGAGCCCAAAAATCGTTGTTGGTATTTTTTAGAAGTCCAAACATCAGAGACCCTATTTACACTGTGAAATTCTGAAAACCATTGTTTTCTGACAAAGTCACATCTTCGTGGTTTCAAGGGGTTCCTTTTCAACTGTAAGGGTTGGATCCCAGAATTCGGCGTATGTATTTTGCACCAGGCCAAAAATCAGAGACCCTATTTTCACTACAAAATTGTAAAACACCTTATTTTTTGACAAAATCATATCTTCGTGGTGTCAAGCGGTTGCATTTCAACTGTAAGGGTTGGAGTCCAAAAATCGGTGTTGGTATTTTTCAGGAGCCCAAAAATCAGATACCCAAGTTTCTCTGTAAAATTCTATAGCATTGTTTTTTGACTAAGACATATTTTCGTGGTGTCAAGGGGTTGCTTTCTAACTGTAACGGTTGGGGCCCAAAAATCGGTATTGGCATTTTTTAGGTGCCCAAAAATCAGAGACCCTATTTACACTGCAAAATTCTAAAAAACATTATGTTTTGACACAGTCATATCTTCGTGGTTTCAAGGGGTTGCTTTTCAACTGTAAGGGTTGGAGCCCAAAAATCGATGTTGGTATTTTCCAGAAGCCCAAAAATCAGAGACCCTATATACACCGAAATTCTGAAAAGCATTGTTTCTTGACACAGTCATATCTTCGTGGTTTCAAGGGTTTGCTTTTCATCTGTAATGGTTGGAGTCCGAAAATCGATGTTGGTATTTTTCAGAAGCCCAAAAATCAGAGACCCTATAAACACTGTAAAATACTAAAAAACATTATTTTTTGACAAAGTCATATCTTCGTGGTGTCAAGCGGTTGCTTTCCAACTGAGGGTTGAAGCCCAAAAATCGGTTTTTATATTTTTTAGGAGCCCAAAGAACAGACACCCTATTTACACTGAAAATTCTGAAAAGCATTGTTTTTTGACAAATTCATATCTTCGTGGTGTCAAAGGGTTGCTTGTAATCTGTAATTTGGGAGCCCGAAAATCGGTGTTGGCATTTTTTAGGAGCCCAAAAATCAGAGACCCTATTTACACAGTAAAATTCTAAAAAACAATGTTTTTTTTTTCAATTGCCATATATTCGTGGTGTCAAGTGGTTGCTTTTCAACTGTAAGTGTTGAAGACCAAGAATCGGTGTTGGTATTTTTCAGTAGCCTAAAAATCCGAGAACCTATTTAAACTGTGAAAATCTGAGAAGCTTTCTTTCTTGACAGAGTCATATCTTCGTGGTGTCAGGCGGTTGATTTTCAACTGTAAGGGTTGGAGCCCAAGAATCGATGTTAGTATTTTTCAGTAGCCCAAAAATCAGAGACCCCATTTACAGTGTGAAATTCTGAAAAGCATTATTTGTTGACAAAGTCATATCTTCGTGGTGCCAAGCGGTTGCTTTTCAACCGTAAGGGTTGGAGCCCGAAAATCGGTGTTGGTTTTTCCAGGAGCCCAAAAATCAGAAACACTATTCACACTGTGAAATTCTGAAAAGCATTGTTTCTTGACAAAGTCATATCTTCGTGTTGTGAGGCGGTTGCTTTTCAACTGTGAGGGTTGGAGCCCAAAAAACGGTGTTAGTATTTTGTAGGAGCCCAAAAATCAGATACCCTATTTACACTGTGAAATTCTGAAAACCATTGTTTTTTGACAAAGTCACATCTTCGTGGTTTCAAGGGGTTGCTTTTCAACTGTAATGGTTGGATCCCGGAAATCGGCGTTTTTATTTTGCACCAGCCCAAAAATCCGAGACCCTATTTTTACTGCAAAATTCTAAAAAACATTATATTTTGACCAATTCAGATCTTCGTGGTGTCAAGCGGTTGCATTTCAACTGTAAGGGTTGGAACCCAAAAATCGGTTTCGGTATTTTTCAGGAGCCAAAAATCAGAGACCCTATTTACACTGTGCAATTCCGAAAAGCATAGTTTCTTCACACAGTCATATCTTCGTGGTTTCGAAGGGTTGCCGTTCAACAGTAAGGGATGGAGCCCGGAAACCGGTGTTGGTATTTTTCAGAAGCCCAAAAATGAGAGACCCTATTTACACTGTAATATTGTGCAAACCATTATTTTTTGACAAAGGCCTATCTTCGTGGTGTAAAGGGGTTGCTTTTCAACTGTAAGGGTTGGAGCCCAAAAATCGGTTTCGGTATTTTTCAGGAGCCAAAAATCAGAGACCCTATTTACACTGTGAAATTCTGAAAAGCATAGTTTCTTGACACAGTCATATCTTCGTGGTTTCGAAGGGTTGCCGTTCAACAGTAAGGGTTGGAGCCCGGAAACCGGTGTTGGTATTTTTCAGAAGCCAAAAAATCAGAGACCATATTTACACTGTAATATTATGAAAAACATTATTTTTTGACAAAGTCATATCTTCGTGGTGTCAAACGGTTGCTTTCAAACTGTAAGTTGGAAACCGAAAAATCGGTGTTGGTTATTTCCAGGAGCCCAAAATTCAGAGACCCTATTCATAGTGTAAAATTCTGATAACCATTGTTTTTAGACAATGTCATATCTCCGTGGTGTCAAGGGGTTGCTTTTCAACTATAAGGGTTAGAGCCCAAAAATCGGTTTCGGCATTTTTCAGGAGCCAGAAAATCAGAGACCCTATTTACACTGTAAAATTCTGAAAAACATTGTTTTTTGACAAAGTCATATCTTCGTGGTGTCAAGGGGTTGCTTCTCAACTGTATGGGTTGGAGCCCAAAAACGTTGTTGGTATTTTTTAGAAGTCCAAAAATCAGAGACCCTATTTACACTGTGAAATTCTGAAAACCATTGTTTTTTGACAAAGTCACATCTTCGTGGTTTCAAGTGGTTGCTTTTCAGATGTAAGGGTTGGATCCCGGAAATCGGCGTTTTTATTTTGCACCAGCCCAAAAATCATAGACCCTATTTTCACTGCAAAATTCTAAAATCATTATATTTTGACAAAATCATATCTTCGTGGTGCCAAGCGGTTGCATTTCAACTGTAAGGGTTGGAGTCCAAAAATCGGTGTTGGTATTTTTCAGGAGCCCAAAAATCAGATACCCAAGTTTCTCTGTAAAATTCTATAGCATTGTTTTTTGACTAAGACATATTTTCGTGGTGTCAAGGGGTTGCTTTCTAACTGTAACGGTTGGGGCCCAAAAATCGGTATTGGCATTTTTTAGGTGCCCAAAAATCAGAGACCCTATTTACACTGCAAAATTCTAAAAAACATTATGTTTTGACACAGTCATATCTTCGTGGTTTCAAGGGGTTGCTTTTCAACTGTAAGGGTTGGAGCCCAAAAATCGATGTTGGTATTTTCCAGAAGCCCAAAAATCAGAGACCCTATATACACCGAAATTCTGAAAAGCATTGTTTCTTGACACAGTCATATCTTCGTGGTTTCAAGGGTTTGCTTTTCATCTGTAATGGTTGGAGTCCGAAAATCGATGTTGGTATTTTTCAGAAGCCCAAAAATCAGAGACCCTATAAACACTGTAAAATACTAAAAAACATTATTTTTTGACAAAGTCATATCTTCGTGGTGTCAAGCGGTTGCTTTCCAACTGAGGGTTGAAGCCCAAAAATCGGTTTTTATATTTTTTAGGAGCCCAAAGAACAGACACCCTATTTACACTGAAAATTCTGAAAAGCATTGTTTTTTGACAAATTCATATCTTCGTGGTGTCAAAGGGTTGCTTGTAATCTGTAATTTGGGAGCCCGAAAATCGGTGTTGGCATTTTTTAGGAGCCCAAAAATCAGAGACCCTATTTACACAGTAAAATTCTAAAAAACACTGTTTTTTTTTTAAATTGCTATATATTCGTGGTGTCAAGTGGTTGCTTTTCAACTGTAAGGGTTGAAGACCAAGAATCGGTGTTGGTATTTTTCAGTAGCCTAAAAATCAGAGACCCTATTTGCACTGTGAAAATCTGAGAAGCCTTCTTTCTTGACAGAGTCATATCTTCGTGGTGTCAAGCGGTTGATTTTCAACTGTAAGGGTTGGAGACCAAAAATCGGTGTTGGTATTTTTCAGTAGCCCAAAAATCAGAGACCCTATTTAAACTGTGAAAGTCAGAAAAGCATTATTTGTTGACAAAGACGTATCTTCGTGGTGTCAAGCGGTTGCTTTTCAACCGTATGGGTTGGAGCCCGAAAATCAGTGTTGGTTTTTTCAGGAGCCCAAAAATCAGAAACACGATTCACACTGTGAAATTCTGATATCATTGTTTCTTGACAAAGTCATATCTTCGTGGTGTGAAGCGGTTGCTTTTCAGCTGTGAGGGTTGGAGCCCGAAAAACGGTGTTGGTATTTTGTAGGAGCCCAAAAATCAGATACCCTATTTACACTGCGAAATTCTAAAAAACATTATTTTTGGCAAATTCACATCTTCTTGGTTTGAAGCGGTTGCTTTCCAACTGTGAGGGTTGGAGCCCGCAAAACGGTGTTGGTGTTTTGTAGGAGCCCAAAAATCAGATACCCTATTTACACTGCGAAATTCTAAAAAACATTATTTTTTGACAAAGTCATATCTTCGTGGTGTCAAGCGGTTTCATTTCAACTGTAAGGGTTGTAGTCCGAAAATCGGTGTTGGTTATTTCCAGGACCCTAAAAATCAGAGACCCTATTCAGAGTGTAAAATTCTGAAAACCATTGTTTTTAGACAATGTCGTATCTTCGTGGTGTCAAGGGATTGCTTTTCAACTGTAATTTGGTAGCCCGAAAATCGGTGTCGGTATTTCTTAGGAGCTAAAAGTCTGAAACCCTATTTACACAGTAAAATTCTGAAAAGCATTGTTTTTTGACTAAGGCATACCTTCGTGGTGCTAAGGGGTTTCTTTTCAACTGTATGTGTTGGAGCCCAAAAATCAGTGTTGGTAATTTTAAGGAGCGCAAAAATCAGAGACCCTATTTAGAGTGAAAATTTCCAAAAACCATTGTTCTTTGACAAAGTCATATCTTCGTGGTTTCAAGGGGTTGCTTTTCAACTGTAAGGGCTGAAGCCCAAAAATCGTTTTTGGTATTTTTTAGGAGCACAAAAATCAGAGACCCTATTTACACTGTGAAATTCTGAAAAGTATTGTTTCTTGACAAGGTCATATCTTCGTGGTGTCAACGGTTGCTCTTCAACTTTAAGGGTTGGAGCCTGAAAATCGGAGTTGGTATTTATCAGGAGCCCAAAAATCAGAGAACCTATTTACACTGTAGAATTCTGAAAAACATTGTTTTTTGACAAATTCATATCTTAGTGTTGTCAAGCGGTTGCTTTTTAACTGTAAGGGTTGGAGCCCAAAAATCGTTGTTGTTATTCTTCAGAAGCCCAAAAATGAGAGACCCTCTTTACACTGTGAAATTCTGAAAAGCATTGTTTCTTGACACAGTCATATCTTCGTGGTTTTAAGGGGTTGCTTTTTAACTGTAAGGGTTGGAGCCCAAAAATCGTTGTTGGTATTTTCCAGAAGCCCAAAAATCAGAGACCCTATTTACACCGAAATTCTGAAAAGCATTGTTTGTTGACACAGTCATATCTTCGTGGTTTCAAGGGGTTGCTTTTCAACTGTAAGGGTTGGAGCCCAAAAATCGGTGTTGGTATTTTCAGTAATTCAAAAGTCAGAGACCCTATTTACACTTTGAAAATCTGAGAAGCCATTTTTCTTGACAGAGTCATATCTTCGTGGTGTCAGGCGGTTGCTTTTTAACTGTAAGGGTTGGAGCCCAAAAATCGTTGTTGCTATTTTCCAGCAGCCCAAAATCAGAGACCCTATTTACACCGAAATTCTGAAAAGCATTGTTTCTTGACACAGTCATATCTTCGTGGTGTCAAGGGGTTGCTTTTCATCTGTAAGGGTTGGAGTCCGAAAATCGATGTTGGTATTTTTCAGGAGCCCAAAAATCAGAGACCCTATTTACACTGTAAAATTCTAAAAAACATTATTTTTTGACAAAGTCATCTCTTCGTGGTGTCAAGCGGTTGCTTTCCAACTGTGAGGGTTAAAGCCCAAAAATCGGTTTTTATATTTTTCTGGAGCCCAAAGAACAGAGACCCTATTTACACTGAAAATTCTGAAAAGCATTGTTTTTTGACAAATTCATATCTTCGTGGTGTCAAGGGGTTGCTTTTAATCTGTAATTTGGGAGCCCGAAAATCGGTGTTGGTATCTGCCAGGAGCCCAAAAATCAGAGGCCCTATTCAGAGTGTAAAATTCTAAAAACCATTGTTTTTTGACAATGTCATATCTTCGTGGTGCCAAGGGGTTGCTTTTCAACTGTAAAGGTTGGAGCCAAAAAATCTGTATTGAAATTATTCGGAGCCCAAAAACCGGTGTTGGCATTTGCTAGGAGCCCAAAAATCAGAGACCATATTTACACTGCTATATTCTAAGTAGCATTGTTCTTTGACCAAGTCATATCTTTGTGGTGACAAGGGGTTGCTTTTCAACTGTAAGAGTTGAAGCCCGAAAATCGGTGTTTTTTTTTTTGAGGAGCTCAAAAACCAGATTCTCTATTTATACTGAATAATTCTATTGACAGTTGAAAAGCAACCCCTTGACACCACGCGGACATGACTTTGTCAAAAAATATTGTCTTTAAAATTTTACAGTGTAAATAAGGTCTCTGATTTTTGAGCTCCTCAAAAATACTAACACCGATTTCTGTGCTCCAACCTTTACAGTTGGAAAGAAACCCCTTGACAACAAGTAGATATGATGTTGTCAAAAAACATTTTTTTTTTAGAATTTTGCAGTGTGAATAGAGTCTCTGATTATCGGGCTTCTGAGAAACTCCAACGCCGATTTTTGGGTTCCAGCCCTTGCAGTTTGAAGGCAAGCCCTTGAAACCAAGTAGATATGACTTTGTCAAAAAATAATGTTTTATTTTAGTTTTACGGTGTATATAGAATCTCGGATTTTTGGGCTACTCAAAAATACTAACGCCAATAAGTTTCTGAAGCTTGAAGCTTGTTTTGATTTTTGAGATGTAGGGGTATATTGTGGGATTGGGTCAACTTTGCACATAGCACGTTGAAATTACGACGTGCTCAGTTGTCCAAGTACCATGTGTGCACGTGCACATGTGCGCATGTGTATGTGTAGCGAGTGTAACGCTTTATGTAGCAGGCGTACAGTTTCATATAGCGGGCGTAAAGTTTCATGTCGGCCCGGCGCCGAAGTGCGCATGTGCGAACGTCACTGGGCTGGAAGCGGCCACATTACGCCTGCTTCACGTGCATGTAGTCGCGCGTTTTCAGGAGGGGTCGGACAAAAAGAGATTTTCATATATCTATAATAATTTGGAAGGAATAATTTCATAAAAATAATATTGAAAATATTTATAAAAAATAACTTTTAATATGTTGGTATGCTCCATTACACCAGGTTTGAATAATTTTGACTGTTCACAATTCATTATACGTATATATGAAGGACCACCCTCGTATATACCATCACGTACGGACATAAGAGTGCACAATTGGGCAAGGGACATCTGTGCACGTGCACAGCTAGGCAAGTTCTATCTGTGCACGTATACTGTTGGGCAAGTTCCACCTGTGCACGTGCATAGTTGGGCAAGAGACATCTGTGCACGTGCATAGTCGACAAAGTGGCAACTGTGCACGTGTACAGTTGGACAAGTGATATCTGTGCACGTGCACAGTTAGGAAAGTGGCATCTGTGCACGTGTACAATCAGGAATGTGACATCTGTGCACGTCTAAGTACACAGGAGCCCATCTGTGCATGTCGAAATTTCGACGTGCACAGTTGTCGAAGTGACAACTGTGCACGTGCACAGATAGTACTTGAACAACTGTGCACGTCGCAATTTCCAGGTGCACTGTTGTCACTTCGAAAACTGTGCAGGTGCACAGTTTTGAACTGAACTGGATGACGAGATTCGTGGAGATTTTTCCGAAGAACCCGACCTCTGGACTATCAATTGTGGTGTGTATAAT
>JAABKJ010008185.1:0-11512 GCA_011634705.1 Andricus grossulariae | reverse complement strand
ATTATTTGTCGAGATTTTTTTCTATAGAAATTTAATCTTTTTGGTAGAAAAATTATTTGTTTGATAGAAAAATTTAATATTTCGTTAAAATATTATTTTATTTGCTTAAAAACTTATTTCTCTAACTGAAAATTAAATTATTCTATTTTTTGTTGGAAATTAAAATTTTTTAGTTTAAAATTCATCTATTTTGTTGAAAATTTGACTTTTTTTTGTATAAAATTGTTTTTTTTTTGCTTGAAAATTCAACTTTTACGTTGAAAACTTCACTAAAAATTTAAATATTTGGTCGAAACTTAATGTGCTTTGTTAACATTACTCTTTTTTGGTAGAAAATTAATCTTTCTAGTTGAAATTTAATTTGTTTGGTTCAAAAATAGTTTTTTCATTAAAAATTAATTTTGCAAACTAAAAATTACAGTAAATTCAATATGGATGACAATTTTTTCCACTTATAATTATTTATTTTGGTTAAAAATTAGTTGTTTTTTATTGAAAATAATTTTTTTTAACTAAAAAGTTAACTAAATTTTGTTTTGAAAATTTTCTTATAGTCATTTAATCTTTTTTGGTAGAAAATTAATTTATTTGGATAAAAATTTAACTATTTCTTTAAAATGTAATTTTATTCGCTGAAAAACTTATTTCTCCAACTGCAAATTAAACTATTCTATTCTTTGTTGAAAATTTATGTTTTTCAGTTGAAAATTCATCCATTTTGTGGAAAATTCGTCTATTTGTGGTTTGGTAGAAAAAATTTTTCTAATAAAAAATTCATTTTTTAAACTAGAAATATAACTGAATTTCTTGTCGAGAATTTTTTTCATAGAAATTTAATCTTTTTTGTAGAAAAATTATTTGTTTGATTGAAAAATTTACTATTTCGTTAAAAATTTATTTTATTTGCTTAAAAACTTATTTCTCGAACTGAAAATTAAATTATTCTATTTTTTGTTGGAAATTTATCTTTTTTAGTTATAAATTCATCTATTTTGTTGAAAATTGGACTTTTTTGTATAAAATTATTCGCTTTGGTTGAAAATTCAACTGTTTTTTTATTAAAAATTAATTTTGCAAACTAAAAACTTGACTAAATTTCTTGTCGATTTTTTTCATAGAAAATTTTATTTGTTTAGAAACTTATTTTTCTAACTTGAAATTAAACTAATAGAAAACTAATATTTTTGGTTCAAACTTCATTTCATTGGCTCATTCATCTTTGTAAATTAAAAATTCATGTATTTGGTAAAAAAATTCAATTTTGTGCACGATCTGAACAATATTTTGAAAAAAAAAACAGGAAAGACATTGCCATTGCCCGAGAATCGCGAAATTTATTTGGCGATGGTACGGGTATTCTACCCTTTATTTAATTGGAAGATTTGCACGTTAGAAAGATGGAAATTAGCAAAAAAAAAAAAAACGAAGAAGCCAATCTTTACCCGGCCTTTTTCCGACCTTGTCCTAGTGACCTCTTGACCCAGAAGCCAGAGACAGAATCCACTTTAACTTCCATTTACAAGCAGGAAGCAACACCGACACAAGCTTGTTATTTCGGAAAATTGTATTTTACGGCTTCGGATTTTCATTTCATTCATTTTCATTTTTTACTGAGAGAGAAAAATGTTTGACAGAAGTAAAAAGGACCTCTTTTTTTGCAAGAAAAGGCTCGGTTGAGAAAGAAATTTAAAAAAAATTAAGAGTGCCTGTGTATAATAGAACAAGTATTTTCACAATTCTCATGAGAGCATTTTAACCAAAAAAAAGGAAACTTCTACAAAAAGAGATGGATTTTCAAATAAAAAAAGAGATAAAATGGCCGTCAACTTGTTGAATTTTCAAGCCAAAAAGGCCAACTTTCAACCAAAAAGAATGACTTGTTGTCAAGATTGCTAAATCTTCAACAAAATACTTAAATTTCAAACCAAAAAAAGATGAATTCCTAACTAGAAATTTAATAGTAGACTTTTCAACCGAAATAAAATAAACTGTTAACAAAAAATAGTTGGATATTATCATTGGATTCCTTTCTCATAATTTTATGATTTTTCAGGTTACAGTTCTTGTACGCTGGACCACGATATTTTCATGTACAATGGTAATGATCTCTATGCACCATTTGCAAAAGAGTATTTTGCTACTTTTTTAAAGCCAGTTAAATTACAAGTAATACTGTGATATAAAATCTTTTTAACTTTTGCTTTTTAGTGATTCACAGACTGAAAAATATCTTGCGTAAGAAATGGTTCGATTACTTTAATAATCTTTTAACAAAGTTGTTCTCCAGTTACTATAAGTAATCAATGAGATTAAGAACATATGCACAAAAGGTTATTTCATATGGATATGCAATTGCAGGAAAGTTTCTCGAGCGGGTCTGAGAAAAGTTCATACTACTTAAGCTTAATACATATTGCGAACTATCAGTAAAGTTGAGTGCAACGACTGTCCCACTTCTATCAACTCAATTGTTTTCTACATTCTAAGCTCTTTTCGTAGCCAAGTATTCAGTTCAGATAACTTTGTCTACATTCTGTATTATTTAGACAATAAGAAAGGTTATATGATATTTTCTGATAAGAAATAGCACATTGTTCAAATTGAAGTAGGGTTGGAAAACCAAATGATAATATTGAAAAACTTTTGCTAATTTTAGTTTGCCAGATTCAGATTTATATTGACTAAAATTAAAAGAAATTTTAGGGGAAGTAACATTATTATAGGAGACAAAGACGTGAAAATAGTTTTATTATTATTTAGGTTACAGTTCTTGTGCGCTGGACCCCGATATTTTCCTATACAATGATAATGATCTCTGTGTCTAGATAAATTGCGAAAGGCTTTGCACAAGGGGGCCTTTCAAAAACTACGTCACGCTATTTTGAAAACTTTTTCCATCCCTCCCTTCTTCGATCATCACACAAAGTTTTTTCTTTGATTTCTTCTGTTAACGCCCAAATTAAAACGCAACACGTAATATTTTGAAAGGGATTTAACTACAGTACTTCGTGTAAATAAAACATATTGTTGACATTGATAAAATAATTAATAATTAATGTTCATTTTTGCGCTGGACCACGATATTTTCTTTCGCAGTGGTCATGATCTCTGTACCTGACATCAATTGCAAAAAGTTTTGTATATGTAATATTGGTTTCCTTTTAAGAGCTTCTTTTACATGCAAGTTCATGGATTTCTATTGGAATAATGCATAAAACATTAAAAATAGATTATCTTAGAAATTAATTTCAAAGACTCAACTAGAGTATTTCTGGCAAATAACATATATTATTGAAAACAATCCGCTTTGCATAATCAACTTATAAGAGAACTAATGAACTTGTGAAAGACTAAAATAACAACGCCGCAAGTGTGGACGTTTCACCTTTGATGGTTATTAAAATTTTAAGTAATTTCAGGAGAAATAACGAAATTATTGAAGGAGACAAATACGTAAAAATAGTTTTATTATTATTAAGGTTACAGTTGTTGTGCGCTCGACGATATTTTCTTGTACAGTGGCAATGATCCCTGTGCCTGAGATCAATTGCGAAAGTTTTTACATAAATGCGACCTTTCTTCTTATTTTAATAATATCTTTAAGCTTAACGATTTACATTAGCATAATACATAGACCATTTAATAGACAAAATAAAAAATTAAATAAATAAAACATCAATAAAAATTTAGAAGAATCTAAGAAATTGATTTTAGAGACTCAACTAGAGTACTTCGTGCAAATAAGATATATTGCTGAAAACAATCCGCTTTGCATAATCCATTTATAGGGGAAATGAAGGGAAGGTGAAAGACTAAAATAGACACAGTGAAGTCGACCTTTTAGCTTCGCAGAGCTGAATGGCACTGGCAGGGGTTGAAAAGAGGTAGTTGAAAGAGAGTGAAAAGGGGGTTTAGGGGGAGTTAAAAGGAAGTGGGGAGTTTGATGCACATACTAACAAACCACTCTTGTTTGTGCTAAAGTCGTTCAAGCTAGGGCGCCAGAAGAAGGGAAAACACTCATATACTGAGTTCATTGTTAGTTACTTTTTTCCACTGGTCTTATATGAATAAATTGATAATATTCATTTGTTGATTGTTGTGAACAAAATCTTCCCTGTGATTCAAACCCAGATCTTCAGATTGCCGGTAATGGTTTTCTACAGAACGTCGATGTAACATTCGGACGGCACAATACAGATAATAAAGTTAATAATAATATAGACAATAGTTAAGATCATCTGTGATTCGTTAGTGGTAGAACATTTCAGTAACAACTGTTCAGTAACAGATCCCAATTTTTGTTCTTGATTTATTCTAGAACACATTTGTAACACAGTTCTAGCACGTTGACATAACACCGGTACAGAACGTCTATGATAGGTTTGTTCTAGAACAATACCATAGCAACTGTTGCAGAACAATGCTGTCACATATTTCTAGAACAGTTCCGTCACCATCTTGTAACAACTGTTATAGAACACAAAACGTGTTTGCTGGGTATGAGCTTTATTTTAAAAGTTGACTTCACTTTTAAAACAAAGTTCTCTCAATGGAAGGAGTGGGTTCATAAGGTAATCGAATTCATTCACGAGCAATTTAATGCTCGGCTGAAAAGTTGTAACACCGTTATATAGGCAGCATAATTTCAATTCTTCTATAAGAGTTTTCTCGTTACGAACAATGCTTCGCGGCTGAAATCGCATCCAGGGAATAGATAAGTTAGTCGGAAAGTTTGCAATTTACTCATTTTCACTACTCCCCCTCCCCCGTCTTTTCCCCTCACAAAATAGTCCAATTTTCAACCAAAGAGATGAATCATCAACTAAGTGAAGCACCTTATTACGGAAAATAAAGGTGAAAATAATTTTATGATTTTTTAGGTCACAGATGTTGTACGCAGGACCACGATGTTTTCGTGTTCAGTGACAATGATCTCTATGAGAGGCCTGAATTCATGTTATATTGAAATAATGTTAAAGCAATTAAAAAATGTCATCTATAATTTTTTAAATCTTATTCAAAAAGATGTTCAAATATAAAAGTTGGCCCCTTTTTAGAGTTATGAACTTCCTCATTCTGAATTAAACTTTTCGTTAATTAAGGTTTTTTCCTAAAACCAAACATTTACTCATTAAATTCTTTTTCTTTATGTTCAGCTTTTCTCGCACACGTCGCTAAATGCTGTTTTTACAAAGTGGCTGTTTTCCGAGAGGGTGATTTGAGTCGAGATGTGCATACGGCGAGTGAGACTGGCAATTATGCCAGTTGGGTCATACCCACACAATTGCATTGTAAGAAGAAAAAATACATGTATATTAAAGGTGTAGAAGAAGATTACTATTCTTACTCTCGGCGTTGCCAAAAAAAAGGAGGTCGCTCTTTTTTAGGTCCAAACTCGCCTTCCTTGGAAGGAGTTCCAAAAAAGGCTCATTGAAATTCTCTATGCTGCTCCTTACTGCTTATAAAAACCAAGGCACGTTCAGACTTACGAATTGGTTGTTTTAAAATGTATAAAGACAGATTGAAGTATTTAAAATTTTGATTGCCAGACACTCTTAAAGGAAGTGTTTACTACCCGTTAGCAGCCGGATTTGAATTACGAGTTCTCGCATGCGCCTGCACATTTATCCAGGGGAGCGGAAACCTGCAGAAAATCAAAACTCCCGAAAACAGCCGGTTAGGGAACTGTTTTTCTTAAAGACATAATTTGAAATAAGAATAGTTTTTATTTCGACAGAATCTCACCAGAAAAATGAGTCTCAAGGGTGTGAATAGGGTTCGTTATGGGAAAGAAAATAAAAAAAAGGCTAGAAAGGAAATGGCGTAAGAGCGAATTCTCGTTCCGCAACGCACGATAAGCTTCGAGAATTATGATGTCAGAAAGTGGTGGGCGCCATCTTGCTACTGTCATTCTGCAAAGAAAAACACCCATAGGATTTCCACCTCCGAAGTCTAATGTATAAATGGAGAAAGGAGAAAATTGCAAACTTTCCGACTAACTTATCTATTCCCTGGATGCGATATTAGCCGCAAAGCATTGTTTGTAACGAGAAAACTCTTATAAAAGAATTGAAATTATGCTGCCTATAAAACGGTCATTATAACTTTTTAGCCCAGCGTTAAATTGCTCGTGAATGAATTCGATTACCTTATGAACCCCCTCCTCCCATTGAGAAAACTTTATTTTTTTTTAGATGAGAACCCCAATTATCCCTAGAAAAATGGTTTCTTACCCTATGAAGACTTTAAAAAAGTCGTTTAAATCTCTCCCTCCAATACTTTCTTTCCCTACTCCCATCACATCCCTCTCCTCCCCTCCCCTTTCCTGCTTTCCATCCCATTACATCAATACTTGCTTCCCCTTACTTCCTCTACCTGTTGTTCACTTACTCCCCCCTCTCCTCACTTCCCCTTCCACCACTCTCCTTCCACCACTCTCCTTCCCCTACTTTGCGCTCCTCATTTCCCCTCACTGTACTATCTCCCTACTTTGCCATTCGTAATTTTCCCTAGCTACCCTCCCGTCATTTCTCCCCACTTCTACTTCTCCTACTCTCATTTCCCACTACTACCCCCAACCTTAATGCTTCTTACTTCCCCCACTTCCTCTTCCCTAATTTCTCTTACTTCTCCTCTTCTCACTTTCACTCCCCCCCACCCCTCACTCTTTTCTTCCCACAAAATAGTCGAATTTTCAACCAAAAAAGATGAATTATCAACTAAGATGCAGATTTTTCAATAAAGCAGAGGACTTTTTAACATAATTGTTGAATTTGATACAAAGTTGATTAATTTTTAAACAAAAAAGTTTATCTCTGAACAAAAAATGTGATATTCAATATTACAACTAAAACATATTTTAATTTAAAATGAAAAATAGTTCAAGTCAACCAAAAAAGACGAATTTCCAACAAAATAGTTCAATTCTTAATAAAAAAATCTTAATTTTCAACTAAGCAGTTGCATTTTCAACCAAAAGAGATGAATTTTCGAAAGAAAAATACAAATTTTCAAAAAAGTAGATGAATTTTCAACCAAATATGTTAATTTTTAACTGAGAAAGATACATTTTCAATCTAAAATTGAATAGTTATATTTTCAAATAAAAAGATTTATTAAAAAAAAGAATTGAAAACAAAATAGTTAATTTTAAATCAAAGACAAATTTTTGAGAAAATACATGAATTTTCAACTAAATAGATAAATTTTCAACTAAATAGGTGAATTTTTAACTAAAAAGTACAATTAGAAATGGAATACATAAATTTTTATTTAAAAAAATTTATTTGCAACCAAAAAAGGGATTTTCCAGGAAGAAGGTTAATTTTCTACCAAAAAGAAGATTTTTTAATTAGATACACGAATTTTTAACCAAAAAGTTAAATTATCAGCTCAAAAAGATAAATTTACAACAAAACATAGGATTATTTCATTTTCAGTAACAAAAATTAATTTTCAACAAAAAAAAAACGAATGTTCAATAAAATAGTCAAGTTTTTAACCAAAAAGATGAAGTTTTAACAATCTTAATTTTCTACCAATAAACTATATTTCAACAAAATACATGAATTTTCAAATAAGAAAGAAAAATTATCACCAAAAATGAAATAGTCAAATTATCAGTTCAAAAAAATTACCTTTCATCCCAAACAAATTTATTCTCAACTAAAAAAGTGAATTTTTTACAAAATAGTTCAATTTTTAACTAAAACTATTTTAACCAAAATCCAGAATCTTCAACTTGACAAAAAAATTTTCAACTAGCTAAATAAATTTTTTGCCAAACTAGTTTAATTTTCAACCAAAAAGGACGAGTTTTCAATCGAAAAATACGAATTATCAACAAAACAGTTTTCAACAAAAAACATGAATTTTTAACGAAGATTAGTTTTATATCAAAAAATGAAAATTTCCAACAAAATACATGAATTTTTAACTAAAAAAAAAACAGTTCCTAAACAAAAATAAAAAAATTATATGGATTACAAGTGGATTACAAGTGTATTATAAATGGATTACAAGTGGATCACAAGTGGATTCTAAGTGGATTATAAGTGGATTACAATTGAATTACTCTGAATTATCTGGATTACCAGAGGATCACTCCAGATTAGAACTGAATTAGTCTGAATTACTCTGGGTCGCGAACGGATTACTCCGAGTGACACTAAATTAGCCGGATTACGTCTGATTACCATTTCGGATAACCAAACAGTCCAACGGTTGACCAGATATGCTTTCCCTTCGTTTTTAGGGTTTCGTATCCCCATGCAGAAACCCTTATGGTTTCGGTCATGTGTATAGGAAGTTGGGTGAAACGAGGGGGATGGGGGTTGAAAGTAAGGGAAAATAAGGGGTGACAAATTAGGGGAAGTGGAAGGGAATGAGGGATATGAAAGTAAGGAAAGTATTGGAAGTATCGAAAGTGCGTGGAGGGGAAAGAAGTGGAGGGAAAGTAGGGGAAATAAGGGGCGATAAAGGAAAGGAAGCAAGTGGAAATAAGGTAAATTAGGGGAAATGCTTCAAATTAGGGTGAGTAGGGGAGGGGAAGTGAGAGTGTGAATAATGTTTAAAAAATTGGGGTTTTAGTTTTTACGAGAAAGAAATAAAATAAAGAAAGACTGAATTTAGGGTAAGGTATGATATGTTTCGAAAAGAGTAAACGTGTCATTACTTTCGGTACTCACGTGTCGAGTAGATCGTAAATGCTCCCAATTTGAGGAGAAGGTAAAATTGTAAAGGCAAGATCAGAAGGGTGATGTCTTAACCTCGTGTGTAAGCATCTAAATTTAAAGATTTTGTGATCTTGGGATAGGGGTGTCTTGGCTCCACAAAACGTGACTGTGCATTTTTAACCACTCTACCCTGAACAATTGACGCGGCACTTCTTTAAAGGGGTTGTCTCAAGTGAGCATAAATCTTCAAATTTTACCAGAGAATATTTGGAAGAAAATTAACGATCCTATTTTATTGATAAAAGAAAAATACAGTTTATTAAAGGAAAAAGAAAAACGTTATTTGTGATACAAAATGATCACCATCTTGTAACAACTGTTATAGAATACAGAACGTGTTTGCTGGTTATGAGCTTTATTTCAAAAGTTGACTTCGAGAACCTTATTGTGAAATTAATTTTATGATTTTTTAGGTCACAGTTGTTGTATGCTGGACCACGATATTTTCGTGTACAATGGCAATGATCTCTATGCCGTTCATCAGTTGCGAAGACTTATCATATTTGATCATATTTATTTCAAAATATTTATCAACACTGGAAATGTTTGTTTTCGGAACTTCACTTTTTCCTCTCCATTTGAAAACTGTATTTTATTACTTTTTTTTATTTTCAATTTGAAAAGTTCTAAATCAAACAATTTTGGATGAGGTAAAATTGAAAAAAAAACTTTTTTTAATGGACTGAAAACAAATTGAACTTGTATTGTTTTTAAATAAAGATTTTGAAATATAATACTTTGCAATTGAAAGATTTTGAAAGAGAAAAAGGTTTCAACAAAAGATCTCAAAATTGAAAAATTTAAGACAAAATTTTGAAAATCAGACAATTTCATTAGAAAGGAGTTGAAATTGTATCATTTCTAATTGAGAACATTCAAATATGAACGAATTTCTGTCAAGTTCAAAAATCGCGAAATTAGGACAATTTTAAAACTTTATAAAATAAATATTCTCAAAATAGGATTTAAAAAATTCAAGTCATTAAAATTCAAAGGAATGAAATTATATTATTTCTACTCAATCATCTTTATTCATACCAAATATCAATTTCGAATTCATACAAAAAAAATCCAGATTTTGAAATTAAATTCCAGGTCATTTCCAGGTTTTCCAGGTTTCTAGGTCTAATCGCCACCCTGTAAACAGTTATTTAAAAGGCAACTGAGGAAATTATAGATTGAAGTAGAAAGCTCTCTAGTCGCCTGTAGTTTGCCACTCGGAAAAATTACACAGGAGTGCCTCTTTTTCCTGACCATTAAACCTATTTCTATGACCTGAAAACCCTAGAACTCTTTCTTTGTCAACCTTATCCACGTGCAACCGTAAATACCGGAAATAACGAGAAAGAAAATTGCAAGCCAGTATGAGGTTACCATTTACGATGATTGGACACAAAATCCAGTGGAAAATTAACAAGACAACCCAGTAGAAAATTGACAAGACAATATAGAAAGGTAGTCAAATTAGGCGCCGGGCGCCTACAAAAAAGATTTTTGTAGTCTATTTTCCCCCTCTATTACGCCTCTTCTCTCCCCCCCCCCCAATTTCAAGCTTCGCTTCCCTTCCCTTCTGTAACGACTTCCTCCTCTACTTCTTCCTCTCCTAACTTCCTTCACTTACTCTCTCTCTAGCTGTTTCTCCCTTCCCCCTACGTCTCTTTTCCCTACGTCTCGTACCCCTACGGCCCTTCCCCCCACAACCCTTCGCCAGCCATTACTTCCTATCCCCTGCTCACCTGCACTATCCTACTAACTCACCATTCAAGTCTCCTCACTACCCTCCTTCTCTTCCAATCATCTCTCCTACTTTTCCTCACTTCGACTCACATTCCCTACTTCCTCTTCCTAATTTCCCCTCACTTTCCCTACTTCTTCCTAATACCCCCTCAATTTCTCTAATTCACCTACCCACACTTCAAATATTTTCCCTTCCCTTACCTACTTTTCATTTCTCCTAATTTCCCTTACCACCCAAAGCCTCATTTATCCTCACTACTCTCCTTCACTCCCAATCATTTCACTTACTCTCCCTCTCTTCCTCTACTTGTCCTTCCTAATTTCCCGCGACTTCCCCTACTCTACCTCTTCTCATTTCCCATATTTTCCACTCACTTCCCTAAACTTATTTATCCTGATTTCCCTTATCTCACCGCACCTTATTTTCCCTTTCCCTTCTTTCCACTCTTCAATTCTCCTCATTTCCAGTAATTTCTCATACTGCCTTTCACTTCCACTTACTTCCTCTCACTTGCTACTTCTACTTCCCCTACTCCCCCCAGCCCTCCTTTCTCCTTACTTTCCTACTTACCGAGCACTAAGTTCCCCTCACTTGTCCTACTACCCCTCCCCTTATTCCCATACTCCTCCTTTCCTACCCCTTCCCTTATTTCCTCTTACTTCCCCTAATTCTTCTGCTATCATTTCCCCTCACTTCCTATACTACTCCTCGGCTCATTTTCTCCCACTTTTGATACTTCCCCTTCCCACATTTCCCCTCACTTCCCCTATACAAATTTCATATTCCATTTCAGAAAAAATGTAAAGATCAAAATTTCGTGACTGCCAATTGAATAATGTTGTTAAAAATTTCCTCTTTCAATCCAGAAAGGAATTAAAAATAAAAATTTTTCTCTCCTTTTATCTTTAGAAAAATGTGAACGTTACGAAATGCAAAATATTAATACCAAATTGAGAAATAAATTTAAAACAAAAATTTCCAGTTCGAATTTACAAACAAATTAAATAATAAGATTTCCTTACTTCCAATTAAATAAAAA
>JAABKJ010008184.1:0-11512 GCA_011634705.1 Andricus grossulariae | reverse complement strand
ATTTAACTCCATTCAAAGTCCTAAAATCAATTCACAAATATAAATTGGTATAATCTACTTATCTAGCAAAGTAGACTTCAACACTTTCCACCTTCTTTCCGATTTTCAGGTTACACCGTCACAAAAAATCAAACTTTAGTATTTTAAATTTTGTTTGTATATGTGTGTGTGCTTATTGGAGCTAAAAATTTGGCTAGAACAAAAAAAAAAGTTTAACAAAGTAGTTCTACTTCCAACCAAGCTGTTGAATTTTCAAGTAAAAGAACACGAATTTTCTTTAAAATACATGAATGTTTAGCGAAATATTTGAATTTTCAATTAATTAATATCCATTTCGAACCAAAATAGAATAGTTGAGTTTCAAGTAAAAATACTATACGTCAACCACAAAAAAAATCGAACTTTTGACCAAATAGTTACATTTTCAATCGAAAGAGAAAATCTTCAAGCAAAAAAAATTAATTTTCCACAAAGAAGTTCAACTTTTATCCAAATACTTGAATTTTGAACCTGAACATTTGATGATTACAAATAAATAAATTAATTGAATGAACGAAGAAACCATTTCAACAAAATAAATGAATTGTTAACCAAGAACTTTTCTATCATGAAAGACGAATTTTGAACAAAATACATAAATTTTCAACCACAAAGCTGAAAATGCATCTATTTTGTTAAAAAGACTATTATTCGGTTAAAGATTTATCTCTTTGGTTAAATATTCAACTATTTCATCGAAAATTCATTTAATTTCTAGTTGAACATTCAACTATGTGGTTGAAAAGTCATGTATTTTGTTGAAAAGTATTCTTCTTCATTAAACATCTATTCTTTTGCTTGAAACTGCAAATGCTTGGTTCGTTTTTTTTTGTCTTTTTTGGTTGAAAATTAATCTGTTTTGGTTGTGGATTCAACTATTTGGTTGAAAATTTATCTTTTTTGGTTGAATTCACAAGTTTTTAATTAAAAATTCAAGTCTTTCTGGTCGAAATGTCAACTATTACATTTACGGTGAGAATTTATCTTCTTTGGTTGCATAATCAACTTCTTGGTTAAATTTGAAGTACTTTGTATGAAATTCATTTTTTTTTTTTAATTTATCATTTGAGTTGAAAATCGAACTATTTTGTGGAAAATTTATCTTTTTTAGTTCACAATCCAAGAATTTAGTTTAAAATTCATGTAATTTGTTAAAAATGTGTCTTTGTCGGTAGAAAATTAATTTTTTTGGTGGAAAATTAATTTTTTTAATGGAAAATTAATCTTTTTGATGAAAAATTAAACTATTCGGTTAAATATGAACATTTTTTGCTTGAAAATTACACTAATTGGCCTAAAGTTGAACTACTTTGTAATTTTTTTTTTAATTTACTGCTTACTACTTACTACTCACCACTTAACTATCTGCTCTGTAGAAACTTTATCTATTTGGCTGCGGATTCAAGTTTTTTGTTAAAAATTCGTTGTTTTTTTTGTGTTGATTTCGACTCCGTGAAAATTTATTTTCTTTGTTTCATTGAAAAATGAGTTTATTTGACTGAAAATTTAACGATTCAATGTTGGTTGAAAACTTATCTTTGTTAATTAAAAATTCAGCTGTTCGAAAATTCATGTATTTGGTTGAAAATTAATTTTTTTTTAGAATTGAACTATTTTGTTCAATTCGTCTTTTTTGATCGAAAATTCAACTTTTTTCTTGAAAACTCGCCCTTCTGGATTAAGACTTCATCTTTTTATTATTATTATTGTGATAAACGAAGAGAGTTTACGTCTTAGTAAACACAACTCAAATAAAATTTAAGAGAATCCTTCAAAGAATGAAATCAGGCCTCGAGCATCAGGAATCAATCAGAATTGTAACTTACCTCTGAAGAGAAAGCGAAAATTAAAACTCTAAATAACTACTGCTGAATAAACGATTTTAACCTGAATTATTTTTTTCTGAAGTACACTTAGAAGCTTTTGTCAAGATTTGCAGAAATCAATAATAGATCTATTTTGTTCGATTTTACAAATCAATCTTAAGATTCACGACTTTTGCGATTGAGTGTACTCAAGTGTGATGCACATGCTTAAGGCGCTTCAAAGGAGTCTCGGTTTCGCTTGATCGTATATACGTTTAAAAGGATGAATCGTTGAACGTAATATTTTTACCACATTATCTAAACATAATTCTACTGGTTTGGACAGAGAGCTTTTTCCGGAAAATGTTCTTGTTTTCTATTTGTAATTGCAAATGGAGTGTTTTTGCTCTTCAAGCCGACAACACTTTGACTATTATACGCTGGGCTGCAGGTGTTGACAGTTTCAGGCGCATAAACGCTCCATTTTCAATTAAAGAAAAAAAACGAGAATATTTTTCGGAAAAAGCTCTGTGCCCAAACCGGCACAATTGCCTTTAGATTATGTGATAAACATATAAAGTTCAACAATTCGTCCTTTTAGACATATAGTTGATCAAGCTCAGCCGAGACTCGTTTATAGCGCCTTAAGCCATAGATTTTGATGCTGTTCTCAAAAGTTTGGTCCTTGTTTAACTCTAAATAATCTTCGGTTAAATTATAGTTCTCGTTCTTTGCACGTCTTTGCAATTTCTCTACTTGAAAATGTATTAATTAAATCAGATTGGTCATTAACATGAAATTCTTGAGTCAAAATCGGTCATAAACCTGGTGAAGGACAAACGGCAGAACTTCTGTCGCGTTCATAAATCGAACATAAAGTCTCACTCTTTAAACTTAACTTCACGTTTCGCGGATAAGTATGAACGCCCTATAAGAAGACGTTCTGAAGAACGCCCGGTGTTTAATGGTTATGCCAGCGGCGTTAAGGTTTACGGCATATAAAAAGCAAGCTTCAACAGTGCAGTGGTGGCTCTGAATTCGGTCGGTGTGTACGGCACTTATAAGAAAACTGCCAGAGTTTCACACCTATGTACAGAAAAAGGAGAAGAAGAATCGTATAACGACGCGACGATAACTTGCGACGTTATCGAAAAAATGTATGAAAGAAGAGATACCAGCAAAGGAAAAGATTTTATAACGTAAATTGCATTTATCGCCAACCAATATTTTACTTTTAGGATTTGTCTTTGAGACTCACTAACTTGCACATTATATTCCAAGCACTTCGCAATATTTTGCAGAAGAAAAAACAAAATACAGAACGAAATTGTGGTAGAAAAATATTTTTAAAGCTGAGTACAATCTTTTAAAGTCTGAATGGGATAAAATAGAGGGAGTTCTTTAGTACCGTTGAATTACTGACAAAATCCTGACATTTTGACTATTGTCAATTAAGCAAATAAAATGAGAAGTGATGGAATTGGTTTCCTTGGTTTATCAGCATAGCATTTTTCAAGATAATTTTCCAAAATTATTTATAATCTTTCTTCATTTTATCCATTAACACGCACACAATATAAAAAGTGGCGGCCCTGCGGACCTAACCTAAAAAGTCATTAGTGAATACAATGGCGTCCGACAAGGAGCATTTGAGGAACATTTTACGTGTCACCGCACGTTCTTCCAAGGCTGAGCAAATAATTTTGGTCGCTTCAGCTACATTTTTGTTAATTAGGATGTAAATAAAATGCAGTATCTACAGTAGGACCAAAAGGCAAGAAGGTGTGAATTAGAATTAATTGAAACGAGTTAAAATTTGACTAAACTTACAACATTTTCAATCTAAAATAATGAATTGTTCTCCTGCTTACATTGTAATTCATTTTTACTTCAAACATTGCTTTTCAGTTTAATTATGCTTCATCCCATGACGATTTAAAGAAAAATTGAAAATATTTTAATTCTTTTCACAATGAAGTCAAGTTTAGCAAGTTTGATTCCGTGAAGCTGCCCTGAAGGCGGAAGTCAATTTCATTCTATTTGATGATTTTTATCAATAATTTTAACTATATCGCTGAAAATTAATCGAGATAGACTGACAGAACATCTTTTTATTGTCACGTATGTGTTACACTTTTTTTTCTTCTTGAAGAAAGAAATGATGAAAATTTACTCGAAATTATAGAAGTGTGTGGCCATTATTTACAATATTTCAGGGAGATAAAAAGATTTTTTTCAATTTTCTATGTTCGAGAACAGAAAATAAAATTATCCTTATGCAACTGACATTTTCATACTTTTAACATTCATTTTTTTGTTAGTGAAAGAAGAAATAAGTTTCACATAATATGTATCGAGAAATAGTGCCCTGAATGATTTGAAATAGTTCAAAACATAATTTTGAAGAATTTATGCGGGTCCATATCATGTCACATGCGACAAGTCTCTCTGCGGCATGTCACAACTGCGGCATCTCTACCTAGCGGCATCTATCATTAGTGGAAAGGGATGGCCCGTCACAGGGGTGCCTTCGCGCCCCCCCCCCCACGAGGCATTGGAAAAGGGGTAGGGGTTTGACCAACATTATTTCTTTGCCCAGTCACAGGGGTGCAATGTGAGATGCCGCAAAAATATCGATTTCAATGAGAGAAATGCCATGAGGGAGAGATGCCGCTAGGTCGAGATGCCGCAGTTGTGACTTGCCGCAGAGAGACTTGCCGCATGTGAGATGGTATGTCCCCACTGCAGCAAGTCTCCCAGGAATAATTGTCACATCTGCGGCATCTCCCTCCCGCGGCAAGTCTCCCCAGCGGCATCACTCATCCAAGAAAATTTTCCAAGTCCACATCGAAGTGGCAAAACTGCGGAAAGTCTCACAGGACTAATTGTCACATCTGCAGCAAGTCTACCGTAATGGATTGTCACATCTGAGGCATCTCTCACCAGCGGCAAGTCTCCTCAGCGGTATCTATCGCCTAACCAAATTTTCTAAGTAGTTGTAGAGATGGCAAAACTGCGGCAAGTCTCTCCAGCGGCATCTATCACCCAAGAAAATTTTCTGAGCAGTTCTAAAGATGGCAAAAATGCGACAAGTCTCCCTAGCGGCAACTATCACCCAAGCAAAATCTCTGACTAGTTCTCAAGATGAAAAAACTGCCCCAAGTCTCCCCAGCGGCATCTATCTCTCAAGAGAATTTTCTAAGTAGTTGCAGAGATGGAAAAACTGCGGCAAGTCTCCCCAGCGACATCTTTCGCCCACGAAAATTTTCGAAGTAGTTGCAAAGATGGAAAAACTGCGGGAAGTGTCTCCAGCGGCATCACTCGCCCAAGAAAATTTTCTGAATAGTTGCAAAGATGCCAAACTGCGGCAAGTCTCTTCAGCAGCATCTATCGCCAAATTAAATTTTCTAAGCAGTTCTACAGATGGCAAATATTCGGCAAGTGTCTCCAGCAGCATATATCACCCAATACAATTTTCTGAGCAGTTCTACAGATGGCGAAACTGCGGCAAGTCTCTCCAGTGGCATCTATCACCCAAGAAAATTTTATGAGCAGATCCGCCATCTGTCGAACTGCTCAGCAAATTTTCTTGGGTGATAGATGCCGCTAGAGAGACTTGCCGCAGTTTTGCCATCTTTGCAACTACTTCGAAAATTGTCTTGGGCGATAGATGCCGCTGGGGCGACTTGCCGCAGTTTTGCCATCTTTGCAACTAGTTAAAAAATTTTCTTGAGCAATAGATGGCGCTGGGGAGACTTGCCGCAGTTTTGCTATCTTTATAACTGCTCAGAAAATTTTCTTGGGTGATAGATGCCGCTGTAGACACTTGCCGCAGTTTTGCCATCTTTGCAAATACTTAGAAAATTTTCTTGGGTGATAGATGCCGCTGAAGAGACTTGCCGGAGTTTTGTCATCTCTTCAACTAATTAGAAAATTTTCTTGGGTGATAGACGCCGCTGAAGAGACTTGCCGCATGTGAGATGATATGGACCCCAAAATTGTACAAATAAAACTACAGCAATTTTCAGTTATACAATTAAAATCAAATTCGAAAATAATTAATCACAATTAAATTTAAGTTTCAATGACTTTCATTTAAAAAGTCTATAATTTAAATATTAGAAATGATAATTATTATAGATTAAAACGTTCTAATTTTAAATTGTTTAAATTACATACCATGATCAAAACTTAAATCTTGATCAACATTCTGAATTATGAACGTTTCTGTTTAAAAATTGCTACATTTTTATTTCAAAAGTCTTTACTTCAAATCATTTGAATGATAATTATTGTAAATTTACACGTTCTGATTTTAAATTGAATTTTAGTTTGTTGATTTCTGAAAGCACACATTCAAAATGTTAGTTTTCTGAAATTTTAAGATACGATTTAAAATATTAAAATTTAGGCAACGTTTAAATTTGCTATCCCACATTTTTTAAAGTTCAATTTGGAAACTTTTTAAGAATGATTTGAAAAAATTGTTTGGAAAAATTTTTGTTTGTTTAATTTCAGCCTACGTAGATAAAACGTTAATTTGGAGGGTATAATGCCTCCTTAATTATACTGATTGAAAATCTCTTTATAGAGAATCAAAAGAGTTGAGCTTTGCAACACACATTCTGCATTTGGAGTACGTACTTTTTATCAGGTTTTCCACTTTATAATTTGGTCTCCATGGTATTTTTCACTGGAGTAACTTTTCCTTTATCCTATTTCACCCTTTCGGACTTTCTCCAACTCGCTTTGTCCCCATTTCGTTTATCACCTTACGCCATTTGGTCCCATTCACTTTCCTTTATTCCACTCTATCTCTATTCCGTTCTGTCTTAAGTTTATTGTGTCTCCTACCTATCTTATATTTTCCAGTAAGAAACTTTAATAAATTAACTTATCAATTTGTTGGCGGGGGGGGGGGCAAAACTGCGGTTGGTAACAAGGGGTGGAGGGGGAGAGACAGTGGAAGTTATATTATAAAATTAGATAACGTTTAGTACGTTTTCTAATTATTAATTTTAACAAAGTTTGCAAATTTTTTGAAAGATGGCTCTGTAACGGTACAGCTGAAATCCCTTTTTTCTAAGTTATTCATTTTTTCCCTGTTTTGATGAGACTAATCCCTTTTTCCTCTTTTCTTGTTTTTTGCTTAAAAGTGAACTGAATTAATAGAACAGAATAGGAAAAGTCAAATATTTTTTGTTAAAAGTTAATTTGTCTTATTGAAAAGTCTTCTATTATATTTTTAGTTTGAAATTCATCTCGTTTGGTTAAGAATTATACTATTTGGTTCAAAATTAGATTAGTTTGATGAAAATACAACTATTTTGTTAAAAAGTCACTTTTTTGGTTGAAGATTCATCTCCTTGGTTGAAGGCTTAACTATATTGCTAAAAACTGGTTTTATTTTTGGTTGAAAATTCATTTCTTTTCGTTGAAAAATCTACCACTTTGTCCAAAATTGATCTTTTTTAGTTGAAAATTCAACTATTCGATTAAGAAATCGTCTTTTTGGTAAAAAATTTAAGTATTTGGTTATATGTTGAACTCTTCTGTTGAAAATTGATTTAGTGCTGTTAAATATTCACCATATTAGTTAAAAATTTATCTTTGTGGTTGCAACTCTAATTATTTTGTTTAAATTTTCTTTTTTTCGTTGAGAATTAATTTTTTTGACTGAACATGACACCATTCGCTTTTTAGCTGAAAGTTGATATTTGAATTGAAAAATTATCTTTTCTAGTTCAAAATTCATGTATTTTGTTGAAGATTCGTGTTTTTTGGTACAAATTTAGTCTTCTTGGCTAAAATTCATTCTTTTTTGTTAAAAATGAAACTGTTTGGTTGAAAATTAATTTTTGCTGTTGTTGAGGATACAGCTCTTTTGTTGAAAATTAGTCTTTTTGGTTAAATTAAACTATTTCACATTTAAGATTCAAGTATTTTCTGGATGAAATATCAACTATTACATATTTTGTTGAAAATTCATTTTTTTTGGTTTAAATATCAACTACTTCATTTAAAACTGAACTACTTTGTAAAAAAATTGTTTTTTTCTTGTTGAAACTGTATCATTTTGGTTGAAAATTCAACTATTGTTTTGTGAATAACTTTTTTGTTGATGATTTAACCAGTTGGTTGGCAATTTATCCTTATCAGTTAAAAATTTAAGAATTTGGTTGAAAATTGAAGAATTATATTGAAAATTTGTCCTTGTTGGTAAAACATTAATCTTCATGTTCGAAAATTAATTTTTTTGGTTTTAAATTTAACTATTGGGTCAAAAATTATTCTTTTTCATTAAAAATTCAACTCATTTGCTTAAAGTTAGACCACTTTGTTAAAAATTCATTTTTTTCCTTAATTTCACATCTTTGGTTACAAAATTGTATTATTCTCTTAAAATTTTATGTTTTTGGGTAGAAAGTTAATTTTCTTTGTTAAAAATGCATTTATTTGGTAGTTGATTCAAGTATTTTGTTTAAAAAAATTTGTCCTCGTTCAATTCAACTGGTTCAACATTTTTTTCTTATAAAGTAATTTTCTAACTTGAAAATTCAACTATCTGCTTGAAAATTGATTCTTTATTTATTCATCTTTTTTAAAAAAATTAATCTTCTTGGTCAAAAATTCATTATTCTAGGTTAAAAATTTAGCTATTAGATTAAAATTTCAACTATTTTGTTTAAAGTTTGATTAAATTGTCGAAAATTCAATTATTTTGGTAAACTCCTCTTTTTTGTGGAAATTTAAGTCTTTTTATTAATATTCTTCCTTTTCGATTAAAAATTGATCTCTTATAGTAGAAAAGTTATCTTACTTGTTTTAAAATTCGTCCTTCTTGGTTGAAATTAAGCTTTTTATCAAAAATTAAAATTTTTAGGTTGAAAATTTAACTGTTATCTAAAAAAATCGTCTCTATCGCTTCAATGTTCAACTATATATTTGATATATTATGCAACTGTTTTTTGTCAAAATTTAATCTTCTTTGTTTTCAAATTCGACCATTTGGTTGAAAGTCCGTATTTGTAGGCTGAAAATTCAACTACTATACTAAAATCTTCTTTTTGGGTCGAAAATTCATCTGTTTCGTTAAAAATTTATCCTTTTAGATTGAAAATTCGTTATGGTAGAAAAGTCATCTTTCTTGGTTGAAAACTAGCTTTCTCTTTGAAAATTCAACTGTCTTTTAAAAAATTCCTCTTTTTGAAATTATGAAAGAGACTATCAGACTTGGCTATTTCAGATTTAGATTATAAACTTTCGCGGATGAAAATTAATTTATCGAGATAAGTAGAAGGCTTACCTTGTCAAGGTGAATTCAATTAAAATGGCGGCCTGCCTCAGTGAAGAGAAAATCAGGAAACATTAACACGTTCAAATTTGTTAGGGGAAAGAGCATCATAGAGAGGTCATTTGTCTTCTTCGTTCACTGAGCCGCGTTGGGCACATACTTACCGTATGGACTGACGAAAGCAACCAATGGCAGAATTGCGACAGCCGAGAACGGGAATGATAGATGTGAAACCGTCGGCTCACATTCGTGCTTTCCCACGTCACTTAAATTCGTACCTATTTCTAAAATTCTCTTGCGACTCCTTATTCGCAAAATCCGGAACAATTTTCTCACACCACAATGCATTTGTGCAATTATTCCATTAAAAACTAAATTAGTCTAAATAAACTTAACTGCTGATTCTACCGCTTCTGGATACTTTTTTTATTATATTTTACACGGAAACAAAGAACCGATTGAATAATTTAAATCGGTTTGAATCTTCAGTGAATCCGCAATCTCCGACAGCAACCTCTTCACTAAGATTTCAAATTTACGGTTTCATTTATTTATTGATCATCTATTTCACGAATATGCTTTATATTTTATCAAAATGTAAATGCATAACAGAATCTGACACTCTGATATATAATTTGTTTCACTCGCTCGCTGATTTACAATTTTGAAATTTTATGTGAAATATGGGAGCATTAAATAAAAAATATGGATCTCATTGAAAAATGTTGAAAATTAATGAAAAAATCGTGACTACGATTCAAAAGAAGATCGTCCAATCCGCTTTCTCAAATGAAACCGATTCACTGAAGCAATCGTTTATTCATTTCTTTTTTCCTGCGTAGACTTAAAGGAATAGAAAAGATCATTTCACATAAAAAAAACAGAAGATAAATTTCACATCGATTTCACTTGACAGATTCGCTGCAACTTAAATTAACCTTATCGAATGAACTTCAAATGAAACTGAGAAAATTTCGTGTTTTTAAACTGTCTCGGAATAATTTTTCAGTGAAAAAGCGTCGTCTGTTGTGTAGTTGTCAGCAGTGCGAAGAACATGACATTATGAATGAAATCTGTCTGAAAATCAGAAGCCTAGGCTCTTAAAAACATTACAGTTTACTAGATTTTCATTAAAAAAATTATTTCACTTTACGCGCACGAATGAAAATATATTTTCCGTGACTGAGAATAAACCACTTGACACCTGTCAAAAAGTCGCCATATTCGCTATGATCTTAACTATAGTTTACAAGTTGTGAGGTAGGAATTTTTGTCCTGACATTTTATTCCCGATACCATTTTTAAGTCAAAATTTTATATTTTACGTTAGGATCTATTTTCAATTATTAATATTTAAACCTAATTTTATGCTGAAATAAATTGGAGATGCAACTTATTTATCACATTATAAATCTTGTTAATGCTTCAACCTCAACATTAATTATTCCTATTTTTCGTTTTTTTCGAAAACAAACGATGGTGTTTGTTGTGCCCAGTTCTTTATTTTCATTCACGAAAAATACATTTTAATTCGTCCGCGATAAGGCTCATAATTCTTAAAATAATGTTTAAGTAAGCGAAAAGTTCTTTTAAATCTGGTGTCTTAATTTATAGCTCGAATTCATTCACACTTTGCCGTTTCCCCATTCCTGCTGAGGACGTAGCAGACGACAGCTCTTATTCCATCGTAGGATAAAATTTCGCTAAATAGCATGTAAACTTTAACAGCGAAAAATTTTACATTCAACAAAATTTAACTTTACTTTTTTTTGTGTTGGGCACAAGCATCTTTAACCTCGAAGTTTTTGAACTCCATGTTCCTTCACAAAAAGCATATTTCTGATGATTTGTGAGTAGTTAAAAGAAAAAATTTTAATCTTGGTGAGACTTAAATATAATTTTTCGAAACCCCAAATTTTTAAGAGCGTTTTTTAAAATTTATTGTCTCAAGTATTACGTTCAACCAAAAATTCAATCAAAGTTATGCAAAATATTTTTTAATATATCCTACCAGTTTTTTTGTTAAATAAACAAAATTTCCGAAATTTTAAATGTACCTATTTCAAAAAGGGGGAAAAAGTATGCTGCAAAGAAATGTCCAGTGCAATATAACTTTCGCGTTGAAAAAGATTGAGGACTATGATAGGCGATCAGTCTTGCCATAACCGACTTTTTCTACTATATGTTCAGTAGGGTGGTCTACATTTTATGGTTGATTATGCACCAATCTATTGAGATTATTACATTTTCCAATTAGGAAAAGAAACAAAAAAAATGTAATGTATTTCTAACATTGATAATATTTAATGCATTCTTCTTTCAAAAATTTTAAATAAAAAATAGATTTCTTTCAATAAACTGAGGTAAAATTATT
>JAABKJ010008183.1:0-11512 GCA_011634705.1 Andricus grossulariae | reverse complement strand
ACAAATTCGAGAACTGATGTTCCTAGATTGTATTCCAATAATTCTATGACTTTTTTCACTTTTTCGATAAAGTCTGCTGTTCTTTAATAAAAATTATATGAGATACTAAAAAAAAGTGGCCTATCCTAGAATGGGTGACTAGTCAAGTAAAGTTTCGACAACTTATTTTTTCCGTGTGCGCTCGAGCGCTTGACTCACTACTGCAAGCGGGGACACCGGACTTGGCGCTTACTCACTGTCCGACACTAATTTTGTGAAAAAAGGGAACAATAAGTAAAAACAAAAACAAAGCATCGTTTTTGTCGCTTCTTGGAAAAGTTGTTAAATACTGTAGTCCAGCGCATAGTGACTATTTTTCAAATTAATCATGCAAACAATTTGAAGGTTTTCGAGGGTTCGAATCTTCTGAGTTGCGAATTTATAAAATGATATAAATTATATCGCACAAATAAAATTTTTCCTCTTTATTTTTCTTGTTTTTCCTCTTTACATCTTTAGCGCGGTCGAGCGCTTGAGCGCAACTACTCAAACCTCGATATCTCGGAAACTAAGGCCAATTAGATGGAAAGAAAAAATACGCCCATAATGGATTTTGATGTGCTTTCATCCTGTAAAGCCCCAGTCAAATCAGCGTATGTCCATCTCGCGTCCTCTCCATTCAAGTCCGTGAATTCCAGAAATTTTTCAACACCAAAAATAGAGAAGTTGTCTAAGTTCGAAAGTTCAAGACATTTTCTGAGTCTTTAAATTCTAGAAGTTTTTCAACATTAAAGATCGAGACAATTTTTAAGTCGATGTGAAGGCCAAAGATGATGGGTTAGCAAGCAGTGTGAGCGACGACGACGATGACTAGTGCAAGCCCCCTGAACAATTGTAGTACCCTTTTTCAATGACAATAAAAACCATCGACATGTTACAATGTCTAGTTTTTCTGGAGTATTCCACGATAAGTGCCATGCATGAAAATTTGTATTGTGAAAAAATAATTAAGATTATTGCAACTGTAGCTAAATAAATCTACACAAAACCCGCGATAGCACGGTGCAGTTACAACAAACTACAGCAAAAGTAAGGAATACAGATTTTTCCAAATGATTAATTTTTTGAAAATTTATTATGCAGTATTCAAAATTAATGAAGTTGTTGAAAAATCATAATGCCCATATTGCATTCGATAAACATTACAAACATGTGAAGGAACAAGCCTTCCCGACTTATTTGTTTGTTACGAAATTATTTTGTGATGCTAATAATTATAAGAAACGCAAACATGTAATGATATTCCTTCAAATTTACTGATTTGCAACATTAGAAATGATAGAAAACATCATACATCTGCATTCTCACTCTACACTTCTACGAAAAAAAAACAACATTTCCGATAATTCTGCTTATCATAAAATTATTTTGCAATATTGAAAATTATTGCGATCGTCCAAATATCCGAATTTGCACACAAGAGTCTTTAAACCGAAAGTAAAGTGAAAACAAATTTTAACGACTTTGTTCATTGAAAAATTATTTTGCAATATTTAAAACATTATAATTATTTAGAAACCCAATTCTTCACATTGCGATCTTTTAACTTGAGCCCAATTTGTGTAAAATATAATTTTTCGACTTACTTGTTTATTGCGAAATTATTGTGAAATATTAGGAAACATTGGAAATCTTTCAAACCAAAATTATTTTGCAATATGGAAAATTATTATAGTCACTGAAAACCCCGCATTTTTCAACAACAGTGTTTAAACTTAAGTGAAAGTATAAAAGCAGATTTTTTGACGAATTTCTTTATTACAAAATTATTTTCAATACTCAACATATTATGCTAGTTAAGAAACACAAATCTTTAAATTAAAGTCTTTTAACATGAGCGACAAATTTGAAAAACAGACTTTTTCAACCACTTTTTTATTATATCGCTTTTCCTCGGAACTTTTTCTACTACATTTTTCCCCTCAACACTTTCTGTAACGTTTTTCCTCGGAAATTTTTCTATCACATTTTATCCCTCAACATTTTCTATAACGTTTTTCCTCGGATATTTCCGAGTAACATTTATACCTCGAGATTTTGTTTACCTTTTTTCCTCTGAACTTTCTCGGTTACTGTTTTTCCTCGGAACTTTTTCTATACTGTTTCTACCTTTCTACCTTTCTACCTTTCTCGCAACCAAAATCATTGTCAGGTAATATGATCGCTAGATATTTTTTGGTCACAAATTGCTTTTATGCGATTTAGCTTTGGCTTGCTTCGACGCCACAATACTATAGGTTTTTACTTTTCCGTATTTACTGTTATTATTTATTCTTATTTACTGTTCTCATTATTTAAAATAGAAATAATATTAATTGAATACTTGAAATAATAGTAACAAGCATTATTAATTTTTAATACGGATACGAGTTACTATACTTCGAACACTTCCCCACCTTCCGTGGTTTGATTCGCATTCTTACTCAGTGCTGCAACTTAGCTTCTTGTTCTGCTTAATTTTTAATCATACCAAGAAAAACTAGCTTGGGTCACCGTTATTACAATCCTTCTTCTAAGGATAATCACAAGCGTCAACCATGCAGTTTAAGAACAATTTCTGTAACTCTTCAAAAAAAATTATCCCAGTATACCTATCGATGCGAAACTGTGTGTAAATTGCAGAAAAGAAATGGCGCAATTTGCATTGCTATCTACTTTGTATTCCCATACTGATCCAACAATTGAAGATGCTTCAGTGATCAACGGCAATGCACCTCCTATTCAAGAGAATGATATTTTAATGGAAGATGACGAAATATTCCCCGATCCTTCAACATCCAAGTTTGAAAGATTTAAAAGATTGTTCCGATGAAAATCATTACGCCGGAATAGAGGTTCTTGAACAAATAAAACAGAATTTTCAAAAATCCGCAAGTAATTCTGAAAAAGTGTTACTTTTTAACTCTTGCTCCGAAATCTTGGGGCCGCAGAAGATTGGCTAAAGAATTTGGCGCTTCCGAACGCCAAACTAGAAAGGATAAGAAATTAGTAGCTGAGAATGGAATTTTAACTTCTCCTAATTGAAACAAGGGTAAAACTTTAGATTCCGAGATTGAAAATTTGATGAAAAAATTTTACCTTGATGATGAGAATAGTTGTATGATGCCTAGCATGAAAGATTTCGTTTCCGTAAGAAAAGATGATGGCTCCCGCGAGCACGTTAAAAAAAAATGATTTCTGTGCAATCTTTCTGAATTATATGCAAATTTTAAGACTCAGAATCCTACAGTTAAAATTGGCTTATCTAAATTCTCTCAGTTCAGACCCCGAAATTGCATGCTCACTGGAGCCAGTGGTACGCATACCGTTTGTGTTCGTGTCCACCACGAAAACGTAAATCTAATGCTTGATGCTGTAGATTTAAAAGAATCAACCTGCGAACATTTTTCTCACATTAACACTTATTATGATGCTATGAACAGAATTATACGTAGCATTCCGACTTCAGAATGCTACTTGAATGAATGCACAGCGTGTCCTGGTACAAGCACACTTTAGGACTTTGTAACATCAGTTCTCGCAGATCAATGTATTGACAGAATAGAATTCCAGACTTGGCAAAAAACTGACAGAAGTACATTACGCACGGAAATAACAGACGCTCTCACTCTTTTACAGCTAAACAACAGTCATCTTTTTTCAAAAACCCTAAGGACACACTGAAAGCAGGAGAATTTCTTCTGCTTTGTGATTTCGCTGAAAACTATGCCTTTGTAGCACAGAATGCAGCTCAGTCATTCCATTGGAACAATGATCAAGCTACCATTTTTACTTTCGTAATTTATTATAAAGAATACAACATTCTAAAGCACCGCAGTCTTGCTATATTATCAGTCTGTTTGACTCATGACACAATTGCTGCTTACGAATTTAAAAAAATTATTACACACTGTTTGAAAGAGAAGTTTCAACCAGAAAAAAAGTTTTTATTTTGCAGATGGAGCCGCCCAGCACTTCAAAAATAAATATAACTTCATCAATTTGCTCCACCATGAAACGGATTTTGGTATTCCAGCAGAGTGACATCTCCACGCAAGGGCGTACGGAAAGGTCCCTTGTGATGGTATTGTGGAAAATTTAAAAAGAGTCGCAGCGCTTGTTAGCCTATAGGCGTCATCTAAAGATCCAATTTTAACTGCTGAAGCCTTGTATCAATGGGCTAAGAAAAATTTAGTTGCAACTTTAATATTCTGTAGTCCCAAAGAAAATCACGCCATCACTAATCAAGAACTTAAGAGGAGATTCGCATCAGCAAATACAGTGCCTGGAACACAAAAATATCACTCTTTCGTTCTCTCTGCTGAATTAACTCTCATGCTGAGAAAATATTCAGCATCAATAGTATGTGATAATTTCCCGAAAAAAACTGTGAAGCAAAGAAGAATGAAAAGTGCACATACAGTGTAATAAGCAAATTATTTGACTCAATTTTCGATGTGAAAGGCGAGGGGGCTCACACTAAAAAATCACCCCGAATTATAAATTTAATTTAATTTTTAAATTCGTTCAAGCCAAAAATAACAGTTTTACGAACAAATGATAAAAAGTGCAATTAATTAAGTCCGCAATAGACGGTACGTCGTGATCGTCGCGCTTAGCTGCACTGCGATGCAGAAATCGCGTGCAAGAAGTGTTATATATCTCCACCAATTTCTTTCGCCCACTTTCGACCATGGCTCATTTTAAAGGGAGAAAGTCAAGCTTTATTTTAAACATAATTTTGGAAAAAAAATTAACGGCCGCACTTGAAGAAAAATTCAAAACTTTTGTAGAACTTTTGTAGAAGTTATGGTTAATTGAGTATCAGCGTGCGTGGTAAAAGGTTTAAAATTAGAGCCCCTGTAGGCTGACAACCCGTCGTACTAGAGACGTTCTCTTCAGGGAATTAAAAGAGGTTCACTAGGACAATAATTTCGCAGACTTTCAAGGAAATCGGGAAACCGGTTTTCAGGCGTGTACACTTGACGAATTTTGCCCCATATGGGGATTCACTGTTTTCACGAAAATGATCGATTAGCGCTGTATAGCGCAAAAACTGTCCATTTTTCTTAATTTGTTTTTCCGGATTTTTCATTAAGCCCTTATAATCTACATATTTACCAAGTTTCAGCCAAATCCACCGAGAGCCATTTTCGCATACATTGAAAAATGGCATTACAAATAAACAAATTAAATTTGTCGAAAAACACACAAGGTACAATAAAATGCCTAATAAAAAAATTGTTATAAATTAGATCTTAAAATTTGCTTTCGACCTTTTTTTCTCATTTGAGACTTGATGAAAATGTGTTCGTTAACGCCGAAGGAGCTTTAACAAAAGATAATTCACAATCACTAAATTTCAGTTGTAGATGGTTTGACCTTTAATTTTAGAAGTCCTATGTAAAATTGTGGGAAAAGCACAATGGTCGAGCGCGTAGCATGATGTAAATACATTATTGAGCGCAAAGCGCGAGATCCTAGTTACTCAAAAAAAGTAGGTTACCCAACACTGGCCAGGAAGCACAAAAAGTGGCCTAAAAACCAATGGTCAAATTTCCATGAAGTAAATAAATTTTAAAAACCTAGAACCAGTGTGTTATGTTTTTTGGAGCATTATCTTATTTTGACTTATTATCCATTGACAAATGTGCAAAAATTAATCTTTCAACGTTATTCGTGGAGGTAAGACTTTATGAAAAGTGAAAATATTAGCTGATGATGGTTGAAAATGTAGGACTTTTCTTCTCAGACGTCTTCAATATGAACCAACCAATTTAAAAAAAAATGTGAAAAAAGAGTTAAGAATTATCCGTAATTATATTTTTGTGATGTTTTAGTCACAAACCATTTTTTCTCTCCATAAACGACTTTCTGTTGATTGGCCATTCCCCGGCATTCCCCTTGATATCAAAGAGACCAAGATACCGTTTTGTCCCTTAGGATGTGCATTTCAACCAAAAGTTGCACCATTTTGCGTTTTTTCATATGCTACTGCAAAAACAGCAACAAAATAAATAAAATCATTTTTCTGAACGAATCGTAAAATTTCGAAATTTATAATTAAAATTCAAAATTCTAGGTCGTTGACGTCGCCATCTCCATAAGTGGACCAACCGCCTTACTTGACGCCCACGTCATTTATACATTTCCCATAATTTCTAAGCTTGTAAGAACTTATAATAAAGAGCGAAAGCCCAATGTAACCATTCGATTGTGAATAAACTTTCACTTTAACCCTTCAACGCGTGATATGATACATTCGATGAAATGTTAATTTTGGAAATATAGATTTCAATTTTATTTCAAATGTGCTGAAAAATTATCAGAAACATTAGTGCATTCTAAATAAGATTTTACGAACAGAAGTTCATTAAAAAGTTTGTTGTTCTTATCGTAAAAATGATTAAAGTAAATTTTCAAAAACTGCCTATTTTCAAAAATTTCTAAACAGATAAATTTCAAGAAGTTTAACTTCTCTATTTCAAATGTAAATAAGTACCAGATTTAAAAGATATCAAAAATTATGAAACATTTATGTATGAGAGCTTATCATTAAATATTGAATAATTTTTTTAAATTCATTTTTGTTCGATCACTTTCTGTCCGAAAGTCACAACCAGGTTACTGGTTACTGGCTCTATGGATCACATCTTTGTTTTGAGCTCTTTAATTCAGATACACCTCTCCATCCCAGGCGCAAAGTCTTTGCTTTCTTTGTAGGTTTTAAAAGAGCCTTTCCCTCTGTACATCACGATTTACTGTGGAGTAAATTGTTGAGTTTGGGTGTCAGTACAAAATTCATTAAAATAGTCAAGAGTCTGTACGATGCGGTTGGGTGTCCATTCGCAACTATGAGTGCCTTACATCCTCTCTTGACGTGAATGTCGGTGTTCTTCAAAGTGAGCTTCTAAGTCCGGCCTTTTTTATTTTGAAAATTAATGATCTGGAAGACTTCCTGCTCAGTCGAGGCCTGGGGGAATCTCAACTGACCATTTGATTGAGGTCCTTCTACTGGCCTATGCTGATGACATCGTGTTGCTTGCTGACTATCGTATTGATCTCCAGAAGAAAATGTATGCTCTTGCTGAATATTGTAATATCAATCATCTGAAGGTCAATACATCTAAGATGAAGACCATGGTCTTCCATAAGGTGACGAAGGCTTGATTCCGAATTTCACTTTGGATTGAAACCAGCTGGAGATGGTTAGGGAGTACAATTGCCTAGGTAAGTTATTCGGGAGCTCAGGTTCCTTCGCCCTGGCATGTACCAAAAGGGTGGCTGCTGCAAACATTGCTGTGGGTTCGGCGTGCAGGTCATCCGGGCGTCGAAATCGGAATCTTGGCGCACCAGACAAATCATGTACCATGGCCTTGTCTCAAATGTTCTCTTTTATGCTACAGGGATCTGGGGGTTAAGATATTGTAAGGAGGTTAGAAAAAATGCTGGGTATGGGAGAAGAAAGGCTCCCCTAGAACAGGCCTGCCCAAAACGGGGAAATCGACTCATTTGCCAGATGGGATTTTAGCACCACCACTGACCTCTACTCATTCAGCTTCACGAGAGCGATCACCCCCCAGGCCTCTGGACCCGAGAAGAGGGAAGTGGTGGTGGAACTCGAAGATGTGGCAAATGAGTCGATTTCTCCAGTTTGGGCAGGCCTGCCCTAGAATATGCCTGAAGCGTCTTTAGGCTATGGCAGATTCTGGTGCGGCAGTGCTCATGTTTAATTGTCCGACAAAGAAATCATTTTAACTAAATTCGAGGCACATCTTAGAGACTTAGACCTGAAGACGCTTGCGCGGACTTCTTCGCTTTAGGTGTTACCTTTTCTCTGGAAATATCCATTGGGGCAACAGTTCCTTAGAAGTGGAATTCCCTCTAAATTTGTCAGACTTTTTGCTCAGGTTCGTCTCATAGGATCGGTTAGGGGTAGATTCTCCATAGGGGATCTCAGTTTTCGATTTGTGAACGGACATCTCTGCTCAATATGCAACCAGGGAATGGAAGAGAACCTAGTTCATCTTTTAGCGTTGTGCCCAATGTATAGAGACTATAGAGATTGTTTTGGGTCATCGGTAGATCTTCCAGCCCCTGGTGCGTTCAGGATTGCATTGTTAAATTAGCCGAATAAAGCCAAACTGTGTCTTGTTTCTAGATTCCTATCCGAGTTATTGAAGGTTATAGCTTTTATCATGTCTCTGAAGGGTCAAGTTAGTTAATTAAGTTAGTTTAATTTCAACCTCTTTGCAAAGGTCTAGCCTAAGCAAATATCGCAGCTGTACTTATTGTGCATGCAATGTATTATATGCTGTTGTTAAATGAATAAATAATAAACAAATAATTGTAAATAAATAATCATTATTTATTTATTCATTCATTGTAATGAATTTTTTTCTTGCTTCACTAGGGTTCAGAGATGTAAAACCAACACAAAGGCTTTCTCTGCCAAAAATGTACATCACGAACAATCTGCACGCACTAATAGAACACCCAAGCAACAAGCTTTTGCCTATTAATTTAAACACAGACCTAACTGCGTTCCATGTGCAAATTCTTGTGTACTGTGCAACTGAAGCAGTCGCTAGAACTTTGGACCATAAAACTCGACATACAAATATAATCTTTGTCCTAGGAATAGGACGAGATTCACCTTGGAAAATCAGGTTGGATGTGGACCTACAACGCTCTCGGCCGCTCTGTAAGGACAACAGCGAAAAAAGAAGAACTCCAAACTACTCGTATACCATGCACTTAATTTTATGCCTACTACAACAGACATGCGCAGTTAGGAGAAATTCCCTTCGGGAACACATGGTTTGATTCCACCTCCTTTTCTTCTGAAGAGCGGGAGTAGTGGCAGCCGTTTGGTGATCTCTCCTCTAGTGACGTCACGTATCCCCGTAGATACGAAATATCTGTGGTGAGACATATTCGGGTGACTAACTTTTCAATATAAGATTTTAATAGCAATTAGAGCTTTAATTATTTTATTTCAGTATGTTTACCTTTATTTTCAATGAGCTGTTAGAGCATGGGAGGGGGAAGCGCAGCTTTTTTTTTAATTTTCCGGACAAATCTCCTCGCTGTACAGGTCTGGATCACGACACAAGCTGTTCTCTATCATTGTATAGCAGGATTTCGCGCTCATCTCCGAATCACTTCCGACTTTAGAAGGCCACTCGAGTCTGATCTCTTCCGGAAACTGCATTACTTTCGCAACCAAGCACCTGAGAACGACGCCTTATCATCCACAAGCCACTACGACTCGTGGATAAACAATCTCACAGCGATGCTTCTCGGCATTACAGTTACGTCGAAAGAAGACATCGGCACTACACCAGTAGTACTCGTATATATTGAGCCCATTCCACTTTCAGGCGGATATCCTGCTCACTCCTCTGACACCCATAGAGCTTCTGAATTAGTTCACAACAATAGGAATCATTTCCAAAACCTGTTCGCTGAACCCACTTCTCGTCAAAGGAAGCATTCTTTTATTTTCAGACACATCAACAGGTGATCATCGCAAAAATGCGTTCGTTTCGATTTGTACATTTTTGTTTGCATCATTTTTTTCTCATTGTGAAAAGCTTAATTTATTGTACATTGGTTCATGAATTGTAAATAGCTACACCATATATTTTTTTAGAAAAAACTGTTTTTTTGTTCTTCTGTTAAATCTAATCAATTTAATAAATAAATTTTTTTTCAGAACTTACTACTTATTGCTGCTTTAGTTTGATTTTTTTAGAGGCAATATTAGTGAAATATAGTTTTTTTTTTACATTTTGCATAAAAATAAATAATAGATGGTGATTTCTTAAACTACATTTTGTCCCACTATGTCTGTGAAAGCTTCGAATATTCGTTTTTAAAGTTTTTTTTATTATTATTTGTAACGTTGTCAAAGAAATACAAGGTATTTGCGTCTTTAAAATATTTGAAAATTATAGTGTCAAAAAACCTGGTTAGAAAATGTTGCTTTACCTTATTGCCGGACTTGGTTGAGGAGCAACCAAAGATCCTCTGTGTTGATACTGAGATGATCCAGTAGGTGGTGAAGGATCTGGAAGTAGGCCATTTTCTAAAGATGTTGCATGACTACTAGAACTCGAATGTGGTATGTAAGTATTGTTCATTCGCGTTTCACGGTTACCTCTAGGTATCGACGTTCCAGTCCCTGGTGGAACCTCTTGATGAGTAAGATTGGGGTGTGATGGATTCATTGAAGGGTGAATGCTGTTTACTGGAATTTTAAAAGAATAAATTAACCTCGTATGATTTGGTTTATAGACATTTAAAGAGAAACGTGGTGAAAGTACTTCAGTATAACTATAAAATGGTCTAGAAGACATAAAAGAGCTTGATAAAATTTTAAACTGAAATAGGGTCAATATGGATAATTGTGATAACGGTGTTAGGGCCAATTTCACAAAAAATGATTGAATATGGGATTAACAAATCATAATTATATTTAAATCGATAATTAAACCGAAGTTGACTGACGATGCGTTCCATCGGGTTCTCTCACTTAATGTGAGAAGATCAGGATTCTTTTTTGTTCTGTAAATGTAAAATAATTTTGCATGCATGTAATAAATTTAAATAATTTTCAAAATTTCTATTACTATTTCAATTCGCGAACCAATAATGTAAAAGAACTATAGTAATCAATTGATGACGCTTAGAAGTATCTGATGCATATATGGAAAACATGATTTAACGAATACATTCTTACCACTAGGGACAAGATTTTGATTCGACGAAAATATTAAAATTATACGATGAAAATGTAGAAATTATGGATAAACTATGCAATAAAAATTGAAATTAGGCGCTAAAAAAAGGACCTATAACGTGACAAATATTCAATATAATAGCTTTTGGCCTATTGTAATAAAGGATTTTGTGTTACCTAGTTACTATTTTTCGTTGATTATCTATAAAAACTGCAGAAGGAAAAGGATTGAATGAATTTTATTACGTTTAATACCAACTTTTCAACAACAACAAAATCGTTTATTCTAAATCGTCTCAAAAATAGATGGCCAGTAAATGATGATTACTTTTATATTTCACACACGAAAAAGAAGGATGATCCATTCATTAAATAAAACCATGGAACAGAAGGACTGAAATAAAAAAAAAACAATTAACGTTTCGCACACTTTTCTATCCAAGCTCACCTCGAATCATACAAGACCTTTAGAACGAAAAAAGATTTTTCTACATAGCTATTGGCGATCAGCACAGTCCGGTTGCTTATTCAGAAGTACAGTCGAGCTTGTCAACAGGGCGCCTTCTCAACTGCGCTCAAAAGTTACCCCCACCTTCTAGCCTTAAGGCACCTGCAAAGTTGCCTGAAATTCAGGTAAGATTTTTTAATATTGATTTTACAGGAAAAAGTTTCTAACAAAAGTTGGTCTACTTCGAAAGATGCATATTTTCATTCTTATATCATTTTTTGATAAAATTGATACATTTAGAG
>JAABKJ010008182.1:0-11513 GCA_011634705.1 Andricus grossulariae | reverse complement strand
AAAAAATTCAACAAGATCCAAAAGAATTCAAGAGAATTCAAAATCACTCAATATGAATTGGACAGAATAAGGGAGAAGTTAAAGGATTTCAGGGAATTGGAGAGAACTCACATGAATTCATGAGAACTCACATGAATTCAAGAGAATTCAATAGAAATTAACAGAATTCTGATGAGTTCAGCAAAATTCAAAAGAATTGCACAGAATCCCAAGGAATTCAAGAAAATTCAAAAGATTTCAAGAAAATTAAAAATAACTCAAGGTGAATTAAAGAGAATTAAAAAAATGTTTAATTCAAAAAAATCAAAAGAAAAAAAAATTTAATGAAAAGATTCCTAGAGGATTGAAAACGATTCAGGACAATTTAAAAGAATTGTAGAGAATTCCAGGGAATTCAAAATGAGTCAAGACAACTTTAGAGAATTCAATAGAATTGAAGAGAACTCACAAGAATTCAAGAGAATTGAATAGAATTTAACAGAATTCTAAAGCATTCAGCCGAGTTCAAAAGAATTCAACAGAATCCAAAAAAATTCAACAAGATCCAAAAGAATTCAAGAGAATTCAAAATCACTCAATATGAATTGGACAGAATAAGGGAGAATTTAAAAGAATTCCAGGGAATTGAAGAGAACTCACATGAATTCAAGAGAACTCACATGAATTCAAGAGATTTCACATGAATTCAAGAGAATTCAATAGAAATGACCAGAATTCTAGAGAGTTCAGCAGAATTCAAAAGAATTGCACAGAATCCAAAGGCATTCAACAAGATCCAAATGAATTCAACGGAATTCAAAATAGCTTGAGGTGAATTGAAGATAATTAGAGAGAATTCAGAATTTGAAAAATCAGAAGAATGAAAACAATTTTTAATCAAAATATTTCCAGAGGATTTAAAAGAATCTACGAGAATTCAAAAGAATAGTAGAGAATTCCAAGGAATTCAAAATGAATCAAAAGAATTCAAAAAGATCCAAAAAAAATTCAAGAGAATCCAAAATAATTGAAAGAACTGAAAATAATATATAGAACTGAAAATCAGGAATAACATATCAGGGTAAATTGTCGCGAACCGATATGACAAGGTATGGCGTTGCTATAACATAATTTCGGGGGGATGCGTGTGGTCTTCACGCAATATAATCGAGGGGTTGCACGCAGGATATTTTCATGATTCACCTGGATAGTTACTACAGTTACTATAGTCACTATGCCCTTCCTCTTTTCTTAAATATTGTAAATCACAATCTTCCATTTTAATTTAATAGAATGATAATAATAATAATAAATTTATAATATTTCATAATAAATTTATAAGAATAATAAAATAATAATAATAAATTTCAATCTATATCAGTTTACATATTCTTATCCAAAAAAGTCCTTATATTACATTATTTTCTATTTGGTATTATCACTTTATTCTATCCCTCTTTCCGACAATTTCAATCTCTTTTGATCCCTTTTTATCCAACGCATTTTTGAAATAATCACTTTTTCCAAAAACTTTAATTGAATATCATTTCGTTTCATCAAAATGTTACACTTCTTTTAAGAAATTTGATCCTTTTCTATCCTATTTCATAAATTTCTATACTTTTTCTCTATTCTGTTTTATCATTTTTTATTCGAATCCCTTTTCAAAGAATCCTTGTTTAACCTACTCTGTCTAATTTTTTTCCTTCCAGTTAATATAATATAATCTTGTTTTATCTAATTTATGTTATTCATCTTTTGAAAATTTTGTCCTCTCTCTCTCTCACTTTCTATCCAGATCATTTTTCAAAGAATTCATTCCTTTTCTATTCCATTTAATACTTTTCTATAATTTTACATTTTTTAAGAATTTTATTCTTCTCTTTTTCATTTTATCACTTTTTCCTCTTACTTTTTATATAAAATTCTACCCTTTTCTCAATTTTGATCAAACTCCTTTTTTGAAGAATGACCTTTAGTTCCCTATTTTGTCCTTTCCCTTATTCTACCCATTATTTTTTATTCCATCTCATAATTTTTTCTCTGATTCATCTTTTCATGTTTCAGGATCTTTTTGTACATTTAAATAGAATGTCTATCCCTATTGAGAAAAATTATATCCTTTTCTATACTGTTTATAAAAATTAATTTTTGTCTAATTTAACTTGAAATTGACTCTATCCTTTTTGTATCCCATTCAAAACTTTTTATTTTATTCGCTTGTTTAACAAAACCGCTTGATTTTTTTTGTTATTGTACCGTATTTTCGAAAACAATTAAATAATTTTTACTTCTATCATTTTTTATCACTTTGTATCCAATTCCTGTGTCGAAAAATTCTATTCTTTCCTATCCCGCTCTGTTACTTTATAATATTAATTTATTCTAGTGTCATCTCTATCATTTATATTTATTTTTACCTGTTTTGGTCATCCTTTTTTTATCCTATACCTCCTTCCAATGATTTAATCTGTTCCTATTTCGTTACGCCTTGTATTTTTTTCCTATCTTTCCAATATTTCAGATCATTCTTTATTTTTATTTTCAATTCTAATTTTAAAGAAGGAAAAACAATTTTATAAAATCCAAAATAGTTAAAAAAATTTCAAAAGAATTCAAAAGAATAAAAGAGAATTTAAGAGAATTCAAAGGAATTCAAGAGAATTCCATAGAATTTGAGAGAATTCCAGATATTTCAAAAATGTATAGATTTCAAAGAATTAAGAAAAACTCGAAGCTAATTCCAATAGTTCAAGGCAAATTCAAAAGGATTAAAGAAAATTGAAGTAAGTTTACAAACGCTAAATGATTTAAAAAATGAATTAAAAAGAATTCAAATGAATTGAGCTGAATTAAAAAGCGTTGAAAATATTCAGCAGAATCAAAAAGAATTCAGCAGAATTTAAAATAATTTAGCAAAATTCAGAAGAATTCATCAAAATTCAATAGAATTCAGCAGAATTCATAAGAAGGGAATTAAAGGATTCAAACAATTTAATAGAACTCAAGGTAAATTCAAGAAACTTACGATGAATTCGAGAGCATTGGAGAAAATTTTAATAAGTTTCAAAAAGTCAGAAGTACTCAGGGAATTTAAGAGAATTCAATGTTTTGAAAAATCAAAAGAATTCAAAATAATTCAAGAGAATTCAAAATAATTCAAGAGAATTCAAAAGTATTCAAGAGAATTCAAAAGAATTCAAGACAATTCAAAAGAATTCAAAAGAATTCAAAAGAATTCAAAAGAATTCAAGAGAATTTAAAAGATTCAGCAGAATTCAGCAGAATAAAAAATTTTCAGCAGAATCGAAAATAATTTTGCAAAATTCGCCAGAATTCAGCAAAATTAAAAATAATTCAGCAATATTCAAGGTAATTTAAGGTGAATTCAAGAGCAATGAAAAAAATTTAAATAAGTTTTGAAAAGTCAGAAAAACTCAAGGGAATTCAAGAGAATTCAGAAGATTGCAAGAGGGTTCAAAAAAATACAAGAGAATTCCAAGAATTCCAAGAACTCAAGAATAATTTAAGAAAAATTTAGAAAATTCAAAAGAGTTTGAAGAATTAAAAATATTTTTAAAAAATCCAGAATAATTGAAAAATTTCGAAAGAATTCAATAGAATTTAAGAGAATTCAAGAATTTATAGACTTCAAAGAATTAAAAAAAAAAACTCAAGGTGAATTCAAAAGAACTCTAGGCAAACTCAAAAGTATTGAAGAAAATTAAAGTGAATTTACAAAAGTCACATTAAAAAAAAAAAAATTAAAAAGAATTCAAGAGAATTAAAAAAATCCAAGGGAATTTAAAAGAATTCAAGAGAAATTGAAATAATTCAACAGAATTCAGCAGAATTAAAAAGCATTAAAAAATATTCAGTAGAATTCAGAATAATTCAGCAGAATTCAGAATAATTCAGCAAAATTCAGAAGAATTCAGCAAAATTTAAAAGAATTCAGCAAAATGTAATAGAATGCAGTAGAATTGAAAAGAATTGAAGGTATTAAAGCATTCAAAGATTGTAATAGAACTTAAGGTAAATTCAAGAGATTTTAAGGTGAATTCGAGAGCATTGAAGAAATTTTAAATGAGTTTTAAAAAGTCAGAAAAACTCAAGGGAATTCAAGAGAATTCAAAAGAACTGAAAATTAATTTAAGAAAATTTCAGAGAATTCAAAAGAGTTGAAAGAGGTAAAAATAATTTTTTCAAATCCAGAATAGTTGAAAAATTTCGAAAGAATTCAATAGAATAAAAGAGAATTTAAAGTAACTAAATAGAATTAAAGAGAAATTAAAAGAATTCAGAGGATTGCAAGAGAATTCAATAAAATTTAAGAGAATGCAAGAATTTATAGATTTCAAAAAATTAAAAAAAAATCAAGGTGAATTCAAAGAAACTCTAGGCAAACTCAAAAGTTTTGAAGAAAATTAAAGTGAGTTTACTAAAGTCAAATCAAAAGAAAAAGAATTCAAAAGAATTTAAGAAAATTAAAAAGAATTCAAGCGAATTCAAAATCATTCAGCAGAATTCAGCAGAATTAAAAAGCATTAAAAAAAATTCAGCAGAAGCGAAAATAATTCAGCAGAATTCAAAATCAATCGGCAGAATACAAAAGAATTCAGAAGAATTCAAAAGAATTCAGCAAAATTCAATAGAATTCAGCAGAATCAAAAAGAATTGAAGGAACTAAAGCATTCAAAGTATGTAAAAGAACTCAAGGTAAATTCAAGAGAACTTAAAGTGAATTCGAGAGCATTGAAGAAAATTTAAATAAGTTTTGAAAAGTCAGAAAAACTCAAGGGAATTCAAGAGAATTCAGAAGGTTTCAAGAGAGTTTAAAAAAAGTTAAGAATATTCAAAGAATTGAGAAGAATACAAAAAGTTTAAAACAATCCAAGGTGCACGTGAGAAAACTCAAGGTGAATTTAAAAGATTCAACGAAACTCAAGTAAATTCAAAAGAATTAAAAAAAATACAAGAGAATTCAAGAAAATTGAAGAGAATTCAAGAGAATTCAAAAAAATTTTGATATAAATCAAACAAATTTTTAATACTTAAAAACAGTTTGAAGCAATTTAGAAACAGGTGATAGAAGCGGATAGAATGAAATATTTTTAGCATGAATTAGGATAAAAATGGCTATCACTCGTAAAATGGATATAATTAGATAGTTTTAGATTAGGAAAGGATACAATTATTAAAATAAATACTGTCTATAATTTATTACTGTCACTTGATTTATCACAATAAAAAGGTATTGACGCAGCATAAGATTTCCAAGCTTCCTGAATTCGCAATCTCAGATAGAACATTTCAGCACTCATTTTCTGAAATAGAGCGGTTCAAAACGCATTTTCCGAGATACAGCCTATCAGTACGCGTTTTCAAATTATCTTTTAAACCCGTCAAATTATGATAGGTTCCATTAGGGCCTAGGCACTGAAAAGTAAACTTTTTTTTACACTCAAAAAAGGGGCACATAAAACGGATATAATTTCATTCATCTCATTTGCATTGGGGCTGATTCCTGTAATGTAAGATGAGAAACTCAACTTACATATTACTTACATGGATTATTATACTCTAATGATTCTTACGAGTAGTGGGAATTACGAAAAGCATCGGTGATGACGCCGATGTCGTCGAGAGCGGGGTGGTGGCGTCTAGACGCCCGACGTCGTCTGACGCACTGACTCACTCGACGCCCAACTTACGATACACATTGTGGGGAGCGGAGGGCAAAGGTGCCATGTCTAAATATTGCGTGCACGCAATGACACATGGAGCTTTGAAATAGTTATACTCTTGAGACTCCCGTTTTGCCATGAGTTGATTCAACTGCATTTCTCTGCATTTATCTTCTCCAACTTTCCCTCCATTGATAAAGATTAAGAACATGTGGAAGGCTACAAAAAAGGCTTTCGTGGCCTATTAAGACGTTAATTAGGTCGTTTAAATCTACCCCCAGACCACCCCTATACAACCCTCATACTACCCCCATACTGCCCCTACTGCTCATACATTCCTCTAACTCCCCTCTTCACCCCTAAGCTGCCTTACTATGCAGATGATCCAACAAAGAAAGTTAATTCGCATCTCGTGTCTATTATTCAAACAACCTTACCTGAATAGCTCTGATAGAAAATCAAATTCCGTAAAGTTGCGGTGAAGTTTTCATAAACAAATATCTGTAAAGAAACTGTATAAGATGGATTCCAAACAAAAGCGTAATATGAAGCCTTTTAATGGTGAACGATACGCAACTTGGAAGTTTCGAGTGAAAGCTCTACTAAGTGAAATAGGTGTGTTAAAAGTGATAGACGTGGAAGTTCTGACAAGTCCGAGTGATGAGTGGCAGAAACAAAACTCGACCTTCAGAAATACCATAATTGAGTATAAGTCATGGGTTTTTAAATTTCGCAAAAGACAAACAACACGCGCAAGACATTTTTGAAAGTCTGGATGTAATTTATGAGCGAAAGAGCCTAGCAACCCAACTAGCCTGTCGAAAAAAATTACTGAGACAAAAATTAGAAGGCAATACATTATTGACTGTACATTTCACTAAATTTGATAAAATTCTTACGGAATTACTTGCTGCTGGGGCAAAACTGGATTAAATGGATAAGGTTTCACATCTTCTAACCCCGCTTCCAAGTACTTACGATGGAGTTCCTAATTCCCTTGAGACCCTCAGTGATGAAAAGTTAAATCTTGCATTTCTCAAAACACATCTTCTAGACCAGGAAGTAACAATAAGGACAGAAGCAAATGCAGCAAGTGGATTAAAAGCCTTGTACCTGCCTCCATCATCAGGTGAAGCCAGTGTGAACAAACCATGGAACCAGAAAAGGAGCAGGAAGAATAACAGCTACAGGAAGCCGCAGCAACCTTATCAATGCAATAATGCAAAGTTGAACAAACCAAAATTTAAGAAACCCTATTATAAATCTTCAAATATACGGTGTGACCACTGTGGTAGGAAGAATCATGTAAAACAGGACTTATCTACTTCAAATGAGCCAATGAAGGTAAACAACAATCAAGGCGAAGGACTCTGTCAGCTATAACAACTGAGAAATATCCAGCGGCAAACAATACTTATAGTGACGGATTTGGCGAACATATCATTAAAAATCCAGATGTGTTCACATCCTGCGATACCTGGTGCTGCGCCTGAAGATTTCGATTGCAAAAATCGGAATGTCTATACTAGCGACGAAAAAAGAAGTCATCGAAGTAATAACCAACAAAGGCATCCATGGGCGCCTGGAAAACGTCCTTTACTCTTCAGAAATCCCTTACAATCTTCTATCGGTCCGTCGTCTTCAAGAAAAAGGGATGACAGTTGTATTCAACAAAGAAGGCATAACTATTCGGAATGGTAACAAAATATTTATAACAGGTAAGCCTATGCTAGGATTACCTAGGATTAGTAACTTTTCAAATCTCACATCGGGTCACGAATTTAAGTAGTGGAATAAGTAAAGAAGCCCATTAAAAATTGTGGCATCAGCGCCTTGGTCATATTAGTAAAGATAAATTTATACAATTAAAGTAATACCACATGATAGATGATATTCAATCCATTCAGGTCATCACACAAACTGACAAGTTATGTGAGGCTTCTACTTATGGGAAACAGGGTCGATTACCATTTTAAAGGAAAAATCAAAGGGGCATATTCAGCGGCTGCAGTTTACCTTCTTACATACAAATAAGATGTACTAAATGTTTTCAAGGATTTTGTGGCAAAATTTGAAGCAAATTTTAATTTAAAAATTGCGAAGTTTGACTGCGACAATGGCAGAGAATATCCATCAAATGAATTCCAAGATTTTTGTGCAACTGAGGGCATAACATACCACCTAACAACAAAATGCTTTAGCTGAGCGGATGAATCAAACAATCATCGAAATCGCCCGCGTCATGGTGATTGCAGCCGATTTACCAAAAGTATTTTGGGGGGAAGCTGTATCAACAGATGTGTATCTCAATATTCCCTCACCGACCAAAGCATTAGAAACGAAGAAAACTCCGTGTGAGTTGTGATACAAAAAAAAACCAACAATTGAACATCTTAAAGTTTTTGGTTCAACAGCATGCGTTCATGATAAAACAAGGGATGGGAAATTTGATTCAAAATCAGCCAAAGGAATCCTTGTAGGTGATGAACCGAACGGTTATAAGGTATGGGTCGTGAAAATTGAGCGATTCATTAAAGCTCGGGGCGTCATAGTAGACGAAATAAGTTATTAAATCACATGACACCCATAAGCATCAAAGAGGTCACTACTCCGCAATAATTGAATCAATCTGACTCAGCATCATTTAATCATTTGTTGACACCAGGAATAAATAATGAACTGGTGCCAGCGGAAACCTCTGTGTCCTCAGAAAATAATAAACCTGAGTTAAATAAACCACGAAAATCTGAGACGTCAATACAAAAATCTGACTCATCCAAATCAGATAATAAGCGTTTAGCAAGAAAAAAACATAGTGAGTCTTTGTCCAATCTTGAAAGTATGAGTAACGAGCCAAAAATTAGAAGAAGTGAAAGTTTACAAAAACGTCCAATGTTATCTTATAACGAGGACTTTGATGAAGAGATTTCTAATGTAAACTAGCTGCTTCTTTCTACTAGTGCAGTACCAATAAACATTTCTACCTCTTATCATGAAATACAATCTAGAGATGATAGGGAGAAATGGAAATAAGCAAGAAAAGAAGAATTGAAATCACTTCAAACGAATAAGACCTGGATACTCACACCAAAGCCGCATAATAAAAACATCATTTACTGTAAATGGGTATTTACCGTCAAAAATTATGAACACGATAATCCAGTGCGATATAAGGCCCGACTTGTGGAAAAAGGTTTTTGTCAAGAATATTCAACTGATTATATGGAAGCCTTTGCAACTGTTGCAAGAATATCCACTTTTCGCATAATATTAGCATTCGCAAACCAATTTAATTTATTGGTACACCACATGGATGTTAAAACAGCCTTTTTAAATGGTATATTAAAAGAAAGAGTTTTTGTGATTTCACCTGAAGCTGTAGAAGTACAAGATGATCTGGTATGCAACTTAAACAAAGTATTATACGGGCTCAAACAATCAGCTTGATGCTGGTTTCAAAGATTTGATGAAATGTTAAAACAACTTAATTTTTCAAATTCAGAAGTAGATCAATGTTTGTATTTTCTGGAGAAAGGTAATATTAATGAAAATATTTACTTGATACTATATGTTGATGATTTGGTCATAGTTACAGGTAACAGGATAACAATAAAAAATTTCAGAGCATATCTAATGAAACATTTTGATATGGTTGATCTCAAAGAAATAAAGCTTTTCTTGGGCATAAAAATTGAACGTACATTGAATACAATTTCACTTGATCAAGCATCTTATCTAAGGTCGGTTTGACTAAAATTTAATATGAGTAAGAGTAAAAATGCATTTACACCTTTACCAACAAAAATAGATTATCAAGTGCTAAATTCAGAAACCTATTATAAAGCTTCATGTAAAAATTTAATTGGTTGCTTAATGCACGCGATGTTATCTACGCGGCCCGACATCTGTACAGCAATTATTATTTTAAGTAGATATCAAACAAAAAACAATGCTAAATTATGGAAATGTTGAAAAAGAGTCTTGCGGTATATTAATGACTCACTAAAAATAAAACATATTCACAAAAAACTAAAACAAAATGATAATTGGATGTGTTGATGTGGATTGGGGAAGTGATGAAATATCACGAAAAAGTACTACTGGCTATATCTTTCAATTGTTTGAAAACTGTACTTTTACGTGGAACACAAAAATACAACACTCTGTTGCAACATTTTTTACAGAAGGGGAATGTATGTCACTTTATGAAGCCGCGAAAGAAGCTGTTTGACTGAAAGCAGTTCGAAACAGCATAAACTGCCAAGTATTTCATCCCATTCCAATCTATGAAGACAACCAAATTTATATTAGTATTGCAACAAATCCAACAAATCATAAAAGAACAAAACACATAGATATCAAATATCACTTTACTCCTGATCAAATTTAGAAACAGGTGTTAATATTATATTATCTTCCAACAGATCAACAGTTGGCGGATGCATTCACTAAATCGGTAACACCAGTGAAGTTTCTGCAAATTCGTGCAAAGCTGGGACTAAAAGAATAAAAAGAAAACAAAAGCATACAAAAATATTTAACCTACGTTAAAATATTCAACTTGCATATTTTCATCCATGATGTACACAATTAATTATGTAAAAATTATATTGGATATCATCATTATAAACCATATAGGGTATGATTAACGAATCTCCCATTCCGTTTGTCGTTCAAAGTCAGTCCAGCCTAAGCTGCCTTACTATGAAGATGATCCAATAAAGTAAGTTAATTTGTATCTCGTGTCTATTGTTTAAACAACCTTAACGAAAGAGCTCTGCTAATACTTTCTTCACATTTTAACGTTCGCTTCCACTCCCCTTCCTAACTTCTTCCTCCTCTACTTCCCCCTCTCCTCACTTCCCCAGCTAACACACCCCTTTCCCTACTTTTATTCCCCAGCCCTCACTTCAGATTCCCTACTTGCCTGCACTACCCTCATAGCCCTCTCCACACTTCCTCTTGTTACTCTTCCTCACTTCCAATTATTTCCCTTACTTCGCTTCACTTCTCCTACCATAATTTTCCCTTACTCGCTCTATTTCCCTTCTCATCATTTGCCTTAATTTTCCTTATTTACCTTCTCTTATTTTCCCTCACTTCCCTACCCCTTCATTTCTCCTATTTATCCTCCCTTATTTTCCTCACCTCACTTTCCCACACTTCTAGTTCCAGTACCCCCTCTCCTCATTTCCACTACATCCCATCCTCTTATTTTTCGTCAATTACACTACTACTCTCCTTCTAATTCCCTCGCTTCCTCCACTTTACGTACCCTCACTTCCCCTCCATTTATTCCTCATTACTTCCCCTACTTTCCTTCTCCTCATTTCCCTCCCCAATTTTTTCGTGACTTCCACTACTACCCTCTCCTCACTTCTCCTTAGTTTCCCCATTACCCCTCCCCTCATTTACCCACACTTCCCCTACTTTCCCTTCCTTCATTTCCTCTTCTGGGAAAAAATTTCGACGCTAACGTTTTGGAAAATGGTTTAAAATATATAAAGATTATAAAGACACGTCTGCCAAGCCCACTTAAGGTTGTATTTTGTTTAAATAATGCGATTTTATTCATCACACTTCAGCTAAATTACATATTTTGAAAAAGGCACTATAGAAAGAAAATAAAAACTCTAATTGGCCAAATTTCAAAAATGTTTGAAAATTCTCAAAATTTTTGTTACTGTTACATTTTTGGTTCGGAATTGATCTCGTTTGGTTAAGAATTCTACGATCTTGTACAAAATTTATTTATTTTCTTGAAAACTCGTTTTATTACATTCTCATCTCAATGAGAAGGTATTGGTTTTATGTGAAAAATGACTTTCGCGGATTCAATCAAATGTC
>JAABKJ010008181.1:0-11514 GCA_011634705.1 Andricus grossulariae | reverse complement strand
CACATCACTACTTTACCACCGAGCAATTCACGCCTACCCCGAAAGGGAAACGGCTTAATGATATAATAATAATAATCATCGAAAATAAATAAAATAAATTGGGTGTGTAGGGATCAGTAGTAAGAGTTTCAGTGATCGACTGAATTTACGCGCAGTAGTGTAAGAAAGTTAGAGTCAGCCGTGGTTGTGTTTTCCACTTTGCTTCTGTTTTTAGTATGCCGAGTGCTTCTGCTGATATGCAGAAGATTCTTGGCCTTCTTTTCTGACTAATGTTTTTTCTTTCAAGAGATGGAGAGTTGACTGATGTTTGTTTTTGTCTGAAAATAAAGGTGGTCGTAAATGCGCTTGCGCGGAGTATTTAGGGGTCGAATAGTGGAGAAGAGAGGAGGTGGGACAAAGAAGAAGGTGAACTGATCTAGGGGAGAGAGGAAGAGAGAATATAAAAGTGTGCGTCTGCAAGAGGGAGATAGAGGAACTGTTGGAAGAGGACGGTGTCCCTGGAGTATCGACTTGCCCCACGGGACTCAGCAGTCGATAGTCCCGAGGGATTCGCCATCTCCTTCTACTTCTCACCAGCTGACGATTTTCCCTCTTGCTTTCCACTCACGTCACATGCAAGAGGGAGAGAGGAGTCGAGAGGGAAGAAAGGGCGTTGTAGAATAGGGGGTTAGAAGAGAGAGTGAGGATGTGAGAGACTGAGAGAGAAAGCGAGAGAGAGAGTTTCTCCAAGATTGTATGAAATTATACGCCTTGTATTGCAGTCAGCCAACCCCTCACCCCCTTCTTTACTCTCCCTCTCGCATTTCCCCTGTTCCAGGGGTTGCTTCAGTAGCATCTACGGCCTCTACTTCGAAGAATTATCCGCGCAACTTACAACCCTCATTTTTGCCTTCTTCATTCGCCGCGGATTCTTTTCTGTATATGTCTCTTTCCCTCCTGAGCTTCGGGCAACCACAGGGAAGAAGGAAGAGAAAGCAAGGAAAATGAAAGTGAATCTTGAAACGTTATTCGGTACACGCTCTAAGCTCTGGGGCGCGACGTTTTAAATAATTGAGAGACTCTGTTCAGCACGAAGTACGCTGGCTCACCTTCGTGGTCGCGTGGCACGATTGTACCAAGAATTTTGAAAAACGTTGCTTCATTTCTTAAACACCTTTTAGGGTCAACCTTACCGTATGAATAATAAATTTTTAGTTTTTTGTATTCGAACCAGAAAGTATTATTTGCATTACTTTTGAAAATTTGTATAATTTTTTAACTTTTTAAAACTGTTTTAAAACTAAAATATCAATGTCTCCAAAAAAAGTATGTCAAGGAACCTTCAGTATTTGTCGTTGAGACTAAAAAAAATGGCGGAATGTCGAGGGGAGAGAAAAAATCGAAAGCCACCTCCGCTTTACTCGCGCTGGAGCAGGCCGGTTAGTTATTGACAGGTGAATACTTTCGCGTGGTCGTTCAAACAAAAGCGGAAGATCTTTCACAACAAAAATTTGAAGGTTGTTCTTACGCTTCACATTTCTAGCCACTCTTTGTCCATTCGAAAATTTGAGCCGAGTTTAAAAATACTCAAAATGTTCCTCGTATTATAATATCGTACGCGACGGGAAAGATACTGGTGAAGCAACCCCTTAGTCCGGCCTAAACCCTCGGCCCTCGGACAACATTTGATCGGTCACGAGTCTCTCGAGACTTCCATTTTGACTCTGGGGATTAGGAGTGACTCCGCCCATCCGAACAGAAAATGTTTTGTCCACTTTCACCCTTCAGACGGCCGGAGATGGCCAGAAGCGAAAGCCACGAGATATTGATGACTTCTTTCTCCGTCGAGTGGATGGGTATGTAAGGTCGGCGCGAGGGTAGGTAGAAAAGCTAAGAAAAGCTCTTGCAACCCCTATCGTAACTGGTACCCAACCCCAAGACTATACACTCCAACCCACCCCCACCCATTGCTAGAAATCAGGAATGCAGTCTATACAAAATTAGGTTGAAGATTCAACAAGACAGAATATACATTTACCCAATGAAGCTAGGTGGGACATTAATTTTTATTTTCTGATAATTGGATCCTCAATAGTGCTTAAAGATTTCTTTCCTTTTTCAATACAAATTTTTCTAAACCACACAGATGCTGCGATACGAGGTTTTGGGGTTCGTCGGACAGCAGCATCATAAGTCGGGAGTAGTTTGGAGGTTGGGTGGCAAGCTAGGGTGGCGAGGGTCCCTGGAGGCGGCAAGCTAAATATATCCACCCCCGAGAAACCCCGAGGGAGAATGTCAAGACAACATGGCCGACGCCCGTCATACTACTACCAACCCCATGTGTACACTAGCCATGTTCGACCGTGCGCTTACCAAGAATATACAAATACTGGTGTCGGATATTAGCAATTATTTAAATCTTCAAATAGTTCTGCATTTCCAGGGAGCATTATATAAGGTTGATCGAATCAGCTGAACAGAAAACTACAACTTTGATTTCGATTTGTTTAAAGAGGCTAATGGAATATTAGACTAGAAGAAAATTTTGTGAAGATATTATTTGAGTTTTATGTTCAGATTTAATTCTTTTAGCCAAGAAAATTGAAGGTCTTTTCAGCAAGAAGAAGAAAGAAAGGAGCAAGACAGCAAACAAAAGGAGAAACAGATTAAAAGTCGCAAGCGGGTAGCCTACGTCGTGCTGGGGTAAGCGGTGAAGGAGCCGTGAGGAGGGGTTGAAATTAGCCACCCTCAAGATTACCCTGAATTAACAAATTGAAAAAAGTTCTCCTTCTCTGGCCTTTAAAGGAGCCGACCTCTAGCCAGAAGTGGCAACTTCTCGAGTTTAAAGCGCGATCTTCGCACGGATATCAAGCCAACAAATTCAAGTAAATGGTACTGGTCTCCAACGATAGGCAATATAGGTTATATCCACTCACATTTACCGCAGTAACGATAGTACCTGGTTTACAAATTGACCTCTATCACACCTTACATATCGATAAAATAAAAGCATTGACTTGTTTATGTGAGTATAAATTATCTTTAAGCACAGTATCTTGATCTAGGGAGGTGTCACGCATCTTAAAGGTAAATAATTGAAAAATTAATTAGAAATTTTTTTTGATCGTGGGAGATTGTTTTTTTTTCTAGAAGAGAGGTAGTTTTCATTCAAGTTATCGTGAGATGGTCCTGACCGACAATCGAGAGTAGTATACTGAGGCGAGGCCTCGCCTGAGCATTGGAGTGAAACGTGCCATGACTCCAGAATCTTTTTGGAGGAGCCAACGTGAAATAACTGCATTGGCGAATTGTCTGCATAAAATATTCAAAGGGAAGCGGGTGTGGAGGGTAACTGTGTAGCTCACTAGGCTCACTATATATATCCCGTAACCCGAAGCCGTTATCCTGAAGGAACCCTCGAGTTCGCTTACTCGACCTCGATATTCCTGCAAATTTGGTTTCGAGTCTCCTTCCCTTTTAGACTGACCTTGTGCTGCCGACTTTACCGAGGTATAGATATATGTTGGGGATGAGTATAGCGGTTTGGAGATACGAGGCAGGAATGGGGGTTACGATTCCTGTACATACAAAGCGGGAGAGCATCGATTGTACAGTAGGATCTTATGCACACCTTCAAACCTACGAAACCTCCTTCACCTCCTTCGAAGTGCTACACCCTTATCTGTGTATCATGAGCTTGAATTCAAAGCGACTATGTTCAATTTAGGGTTCTACAAATTTATATTTGCTAAAAATCAATTTTCGAATGTTTGTTACTCCGCTTTCTATAAATTTTAATGGACCCGAAATAAAGTTAACGAAAATTTGAGTAAAATTGGTTCATAAAATACGTACCTTAAACTTCCTAGAGATTCCCATTTGAATAACACTGGGAAAAGAATCACTTTTGCAAATGTACAAATAAGATGTTAGAATGTATGATTAAGATTAAATAAGGAAGTTGGTTGGAAACCAACTTCAAACTGTAGGTCCCCTCATGAGGTCAGTGACCTTTCAGGGCAAATTATTTGGGAGTCACTGGGTAATTTTGAGGGATTCGGAAGTTGTAAGTTGTTTGTAATGGTTCTGGAAGACACTCAAACTCAGTAAAATGGAGGGAGTATAAATTAATGCATACACACATACATAGCATGTATGTACATATTATGTATCGCATATTGATTAGAGATCATTTTGGAAGAAAATAATTAAGAAATTGATTAACTTGAATATATCGCAAAATTCTCATTTGATGAGTTACGGGGCAGTTTTTGACAGTGAAAAAAGGATCTTATTTATTATCGACTTGTGTTCGTTAAAGGGTTTCCAATAAAGGGTTAAGAATTTTATTTGTAGCCTAATGATACATTTTAACACCTTATTTGCACATTTTCAAAAGTGACACCTTTTCCAATATTAAGGATATTCACTACGTACATTTTGAAATGATTTATAAATTTGATCCTATACTAATTGTTGATTATAATTAATTTTGTGAGAGATTCTGAAGCTTACACGAAACAAAATTGTTCGGGTTGAAGATGCTTATTTAACAATAGTTAGTTGAATTTTTTTATTCTTACTTTTGCTGCATAGAAAATAGCAGCAATTCTTATTCAATCCTAATGAGCATGGGGTAAATTCATCCCTTGAAAGATGCTTTATCATAAAGTTGTACATAATTAAATAAACAATTTTAATATCAACTTTTTTAAAGTACGCTTCGATTTCTCATTCAGATTTCGCGGAAATTAACAATGGAACTACACTCGAACTTGGTTTTGAGCCCGGTTTTGCTTATGACCTTCGGATCAAATCCAGACTCTCCGAACGCAAAAATCAGGGCCTTGTGAACACTGAGAGTGAACTGATGCAATGTGACGCAATGTGACGCAATGCGACACAACATGATGCAGTTATCCAGTTAGGCCATTAGGGTACAGCGCTTTATCGCTATGCTACTGTTTTGCCACGCATGAGTATCCAAGGACGTCCTCCCCTTTAGGTTCCGGGACTCCTCTCACCAGAAATCGCGGCGCGGCGTCATTTCTCGGAAGGCGCAAATCACAATTCCTCAAATCAAAGTTCCAGAGTATTTTCGCTGATTTTTTAAATCCTTATAAACATTTGATGATTTTAGGATTATCTGTACGTATGTGAGCAAAATCTTAAGTAAACGGGAAAGTTTAAATGGCTATCACTGTATGTCGATATGGTAAAATTTTTGGGTACATTAAAAATTTTAGGAGGCGGAGTAGCAAAAATTCGAAAATCGATTTGTTGGACCTAATGTTGACAGTAGTTATATTGTAATTAATCTTGCACAATTGCGGCAAAATAAAAGTTTATTTGGTCAGACATGTAAGCAGACAAAAATCAATTGTAAAGAAAGTAAGGTGTTGTATCATCTCTAAAGAGTGGAGTATAGTAAACCTAGTCCAACTTCTGTCGAGGCTTTAACCTTGTATCTATATACATAAGCTGGGCGGTAGCTGCAAACTTTAGGGTTCGGAGACGCAGAGGCTATATGGAAGTATAGTTACGAGAGAGATAAAGAAGATGGAAGAAGAAAGGGAGAGTGAAATAGAGATAAGTGTGAGTGGTCATAAAATCCTGTTGTTTGCCTTTTCTACTTAGTCATTTCAGTTTGTGCTCACTTTCGCATTTGGTTCCTCGTCGTATAAACTGCAGGTTTTTTGAACGACCGATTTCAACACCACCGATTCAAATAATCGGATTTGCACAAGAACAATTTATGATAGTATCAAGATTTACAACTGAAAAATTGGAATGGATCAAAGAAAATAGTTTGGAAAAAGCAAAATGGCTTTTTGGGGATTTCTATCTTTAGAGAATGGGATACGAATATATACATATATATGTAATGTAGAGATATCAGAGGTATCGATAGGTGCTTATAGAGGGATGGTACATGTAGGCAGGTATAAGGGTGTCTATCGGAAACGCCGTTTGCCGTACATTTATTGCCTCTGCCAACCTCCCACGCATTCTCCAGTATACGACGTTATATTTGATATTGGATAGACTCCGTATACGTATCATTGGCATCGTAAAACCTGCCGTAAATAATATTAAATAAATGTAATACGTTGGGTAAAGTATCGTTTAGCAAAGGTGGAGTTCATGCGACATGGAGGATAATCCATGTATCCCAAAGTGTAAATTCTTATTCGAGTATTTTATTTATATAAAGTTTGTCTTTTAGTCCCTGTAATCTTGTATAGCAAGTAGAGTTATTGGATAATTTTTTTTTGTTATTCAAATTCAAAACTTCTTTTAAAACGTGACAATTATAATTGAATTTAAGATATAATAGAGTTTAAAGTACAAGTTGCTTGTATGTAGCAGTGAGACGGAGCGTGCAAGCTACTTGATCGTAATTTCTCTTGTATCCTAGCTGATCCTCGAAGTGGATAGTGGCGAAGCGCCAACGTATTTATAGCCACCGTAAAACTGGCCAGTTAATTGAATGTTGGAGTGACCTCGATCCGATAACGTCGCCAATTCGATCCGGTACGAATCTCACGTCTAGCATCCCTAAATTTTCTCGTTGTATTTCCACATTTTGAATTTTCTTTTCAAAAAGAATTTGCTTAATATCACATGTCTTTTTTCATAGAGAAGGTTTGTTGCGGTTCGTAATTTAATATTCCAGATTCCAGGTAACTTATTTATTATTCGTCTAAAATAATTAATTTAAATTTAAATATTATGAATGCGTTAAAGCCAATTTTTTTGGATAGCAGTTAGGATAAGAAATTTTACTCAAAAGAGGTAGGTTTTCATCAGGAGGGTTTGTTTTCTCAATTTCACTAAATGAGACATCGCGTGACGAGAAATGGGTACGCTTCATCACAAGTAATCTCTATTTACGGAAATAGTATAATTTTTAATAATGAGCGAGGAATAATTTAATCAGATCCTGTTCAGAAAATGTGAAATAAAACAGAAAATCTAAATTACGTAATTAGTAAATTGTGTATATTCCATTAAATCGTTATCTAGAAAAGCTATATTGAAAAATATTTTTAAAATGTGAATTGTTTTTTATTTCACTTCCAGAACTGTCCATTTACTAGAATCTTGCACAATTTCCACTTTATTCTGCTTGATCGGACTGCTGTTAGTTTGAAACCCGCTTTTCCCTTTGACATGTCGTCACGAGGAAAAAATATTGTAACACCTCGAAGCGTAAGGCAATTTTCCACTTCAGAAGGAAACTAAACGCACTTCAGGAACTTAAATTGCGCTAAATTCTCAGAAAGATCTACAGATATCTGTTTAAGTTCTGCCATTAATTGTAAATGTATGTAATTTGTAAATTGAGACATTGATGGCTAAACGTTGAAATGTAACAAATAAAAGAAATAGCTTATAGAGTGTAAATGTGAGGAAGCACGAACACAAAAAGGAAGTGTCTTTTAAATGCAAGAGAAAAACCAGATCAACGTCCGACTCGGGGCGCCTGGCGTTTGGGTTGACCTATTGACCTGGTGTGTCACCGCAAGATTCTGATTCTCCTAACATTTGTCAACAGGCGTCAAAAGTTTCTTGCTTTTGCCAAGAGTGGTAAACAGTCACTCCCACCGGGAAATTAGCCGTTAAGTGTTTTATGTATCCGGTGGCGTTAACATGCACGGAAACCCAGAGTCACGTGGCACGGCATCTGAGTGGCAACGTGTGAAGAAGTCACTTCTAGCCTTTTTCTGTGTTTCTCGGAAAAGTTACGGCTTTTCCTCGCCGAACCACATGTTACGTTTTCTGTAAACGATCATTACCATTCGTAGTAGAAATAGAACAGTCGCGCTAGATGTAATAGAGATATATTTCACTTCCTCATGACTACTTCCGAAATCTGTTACATAAGTTTAGGGCGATTTTTTGTTGACAAGTAGTTCAATATCTTGGAATGTAATTTAAAGATTGTCAAAATTTTTAATGAAAATAATTGTTTATAAAAATACTTATGTTTAAATATTTGATTCGAGTGCGAATAATTTCACACTTTATCATTTCAAATTATAAAATATGAAATTTTTAACCTAAGCTTAAAGCGTTAAAGTACAATGCAACGTTACAAAATTGCACATTTCAATTTAAGAACCTAAGATTGAACTATTTTGCATTGAAAACATTTATAATATATTATAAATTGAAACATGAAAAATTAAAGAAAGCTCAAAATTGTCCAAATTCAAATTGAAAGCCTTAATAGTTAAGGAATTTTTATGTAACAAAAGTTCAAAATTGAATAATAATTTGAAGTATTGGAAACAATTATTTGAAAAGAAACACCATAATACTTATTGTGTGTCAGATTAAATTCGTTAAAAAAAGTACAATTCTTCATTAAAAGCCTTCATTATTGTAGTTGACCAATTTTAGGTTTGAGGAGTTCCAGATAAAAATGTCTTGAATGATTTCATATGTCCAAGCGGACAAATTAAATCATTTAAAGTGCATTATATTGTTTCAAAATGAAAATCTTAACCGTTGAGAAAATTGAAGCTGTACAATTTTGGATTGAAAGCTTTAATAGTTAAAGAATTTTTAGTATGAAGCTTCAAATATCGAATTCTTAGTTAGACCATTCAAAGTTGTCCAATTAAAAAACTTGAAATAAGGGCGTGCTTACACGTACTGAAAAAAAACCGGTTATTCGTACTGAGATTTCAGAACCAATATACCCTTTTCCAGTTCCCGCTATTCATACCGAAAAAATCCGGCTATTTGTAAAGAAATTTCTGTACACGTATCCATGGCCTTAAAATAAATAAATTGTTTCAAGATGGATATTTTAACTGAACAAATCTAAATCCCAACAAGTATATTTATGAGGCCGTAGCTTCGCCTACCGAAATTTCTTTAGAAATGGCCAGAATTTCCGGTACGAATAGTGAAGACGCTTTTTAATAATGTTTTCAATTTAGAATTGTTTAATCTGAAGGCTTATAAGTTATATTTTTCTCACCAATAACAAATATTGAAAAAGTGAAAGGGTAAGAGGAAAATAATAAAAGTAAAAAAGGCAAAAAATGTTTAAAAATGTGGTCAAGGTCACCTTATATTTTGAAAATGTAACTAAAAATGACTCGCCGTACATTTGTAAATTTTTAACGTTCCGTTACGAGAGTTACCATTTGAATTTTCAAATTGAGTCTTCAAAAGGGAACAATTTCAAATATAATTTGTTGAAAATTAAATATTTTTTAGAATTAGCCTTTCAAAATTAAATGATATGTAGTTGGAAAATATTTTAAATTGAATATTCTAAAAAAGCATTCAAGTCTAAAAAATTTTAAATGTGAAGTGCTTAAATTGCCTCTCTAAATTACAATTAGTTATATTTCATTAAAATTTAGGTAAATCTAACTAGTTATAGTTTAAATGATGGCAGTCTCCTTCCTTCACCAATTAGTTGAAATTTGCCAATATTTAGTCAAAGTTTGATTTAATTTTTAGTAAAATTTAACTGATTTGATAGATTTAAAGAGATGTACAATTTCAAAATGAAAATGCAGCAATGTTAATGAATTTCAAAAAGGAATCTTTTAAACTTGCCAAATTTTACATGGTATATTGAGGGATTGGTTACGTTTTTTTTACAAATTTTAAATGATCCAACCAGAAAGTAAATTCAATGCCATTTCCCGTTTTCTTTCACGATTTAATTGGTTTATGAGTCCAGTAGCCGCATCCATCTTTTATACGTGATAAGTGTACTGATAAAAAAAATGACAAAAAAATGAATGCGAATTTCTCCATGAAGAAACGTATTATAGGAAAGTATCATTCGTGTCAATATTGGGAACAGGACAGTCTGTGTGTGGCCTGACGTTGGACAGCGAGGTGAGCCGCGGCTCGCTAAGTTGTCACTCGAAGTCAGCGACTCCTTTTTGCTGGATGGTAGTGAGAGACGAGAGGCAGAGTCTGAAAGAGAGAAGAGAGAGAAAGAGTGAACCAGGGAGATAGTTGGTGAGCATCGGGTACCCCGAGGTACTCTTGGGATCCCCCTGGTCCCGTCAAGAGTCCGCGGATTTCCAGTTTTTCTTCGATCCGGGCGCAACCAGCTCTGGATCTAATAGCGCGACTTTCTTTTCTTTCTCTTTACCTCTTGCTCTCTCTCTCTCTCTCTCTTTCTCTCACGCTCACTCTCTTTTCTTCTCTCTTTTTACTTCTCTGTGTCTCCTTCTTTCTCTCTCGCGAGTCTCCTAGCAAGGCTCAACCCGAAGCGAACTGAGCCAGACCGCGGATCGACCTAATGAGGATAATTCCTGCATTGATTGGGCAGCGTCGAATGTAATGGTAGAAGCCGGTGCTGTGCCTGCCTGCCAAGTCTCGACTACCAGACTCACTGCCGAGACAGTAAATCATTCTTAATTAAACGATAGATATTTAATTAGGAAGCCAGGGATTGAGTTAGTTATGAGGCATTTAACCGGCGAGTCTGTCGTCGTTGGCATCGTTGACGTTGATCGTTCATGCCTCCTCAGTTATCGCAGTGGGCGATTCAGATGGCATCTGGCGATGATCTGGATTCTGGATCGCAGTGGCTGGTAGAATCTCTGGCTCGCAGTTCATCGCGCCGCTCGAGCGGCCCGTTAAGGGACAAAAAAAGGAATCTCCATCCTAACCGTTGAAAGTAATAGCCGGCGATGATTTTATTGCAAGTTATGGTCGTTCACTCAGTCAGGCGTTTTTCAATTTGTCACACTCGGTCACTTCCTCGCTTCAAATAAAACCCTTTTATGGCAAAACAAAAAAGTAGTCTTGTGGCAGGCCTTGATGTACGTGCACACTGCTCAATGTTACTAGCCACTAAAATTTGAGATTGAAGTACTGTTTGTCACGGGTCGACGATAGACTTCAATCCATCACAAATCAACGATATGAACGATTCAGAGAAATTTTTCAGCGAAATAGATCTATTGTCATCAGAATTGTTGGAAAAGTATACGGATAATAAAATCGATACTGCATTCTTGAAATGAGCGAACAACTTTCTTGATGCCACTAACAGAAGGACTGGGTTTCACTGGTGGACATATCTTCAGGCTCGGATATACTAGCTGTCAGTCATAATGGCTCCAGAAAAAAGATATGCGAGACTAGTTGGCTAGCTAACACCGCCATATGTCGTGTACGTACGAGCCATCCGTTAGCGTTTTGTGCCACAGTCGCCTCGAGCGACAAGGGTTAGCGAATGTACTTTATGCGTTCCTGAAATTCATTCTATTTCTCTCTGCCTTCCCTTTTGGATTTTATATCACTTTATCTTAGCTATTTTGTCCAATTGAGCTATATATCTTCAATTTTTAGGTTAACAACTTAAATTTAGTTTCATGCATTTTCAATTTATCATCTCTAAATTGGAGTCTTGTCATTCCGGAAATCTGCTGAGATGATCTTACAACTAGAGTTTCCCCTGATGATAATTTCCTCGGGTTGTCCTTTTTTAGTAGATGTGTATATGCGTATATATATATATATATATATATATACACACACACATAT
>JAABKJ010008180.1:0-11515 GCA_011634705.1 Andricus grossulariae | reverse complement strand
GATATCGCGTGATTCAAATATTGTATTTTCAAATATCGTACATTTAATGAGAAAAGGGGAAAAAGGGGAAGTTTTTTTAGAATAGGGGAAAAAGGGGAATTTCATGAAAAAAGGGGAAACTAAGAAAAAAAGGGGAAGCCTGTGCACCCTGCAAGAAGATTAATTTTCTACCAAATGACTGACTTTCAACAAAATACATGAATTTTCAACCAAATAGCTGAATTCTCAACTAACAAAGATAATTTGACCACCAAGAATGGAATAGTTAAATTTGTAGCTAAAAAAACTAATTTTCAACCAAAAAAAGGAATCATCAACCGTTTAACGAAAGAAGACGAATTTTTTACAAAATAGTTGAATTCTCAACCAAATAGATAAATTTTCTATCCAAATGGACGAATTTTCAACAAACTAGTTCAGGTTTCAAGCTGCGAAATCGAATGTTTGAGAAAAAACTTTCTTTCAAGGGCATTGGAACCAGAACCCAACCTGAGGATTAAATTGCCTCATTTTACTACATAGATACTAGAATTACATGCTTTTAAGATAATTAGGGTCTATTCCTGTTTTGAATCAAGTTTGTATTCGGAATGAAAAATTGGCTAATTAAATTCTCATAATAATGAGAAGGTATTGGTTTTATGTAATAAATGACTTTCGGGAATTCCATCAAATGTCGACGTTTTGAGGTCCCCTGAGTCAGAAAAAATAATTTTTACGTCGGTGTCTGTCGTCGTCATTATAGGCTGTAAACACTATAAAATTTTGAAGGAATTATCCGATTGGATTGCCCTTTGGCACACTTTATAAGGGTGTGAAATAAAAGGACGAGTTCATCAGCCAGCTATTTTTCAAGAAATTTCAAAAAGTTAGAGCATTTTCAAAATTTTGGATACCATTTTTTTCAAGATTCAAAAATTCTATGTGCGGCTATTTGCAGTACTCGGAAACTTGCACAATTTATTGTTATGACTTTTTTTTTATAAAAGAAAAATTGTCAGAGTTATAGTATTTTCCAAATCCAAAAAAACCAACGAAAATTAACATTTTAAGCCAAAAAACGCACGATACGAAAAAAAGTGACGAGAACAAAAACGTTGCATTTTGAAAGCCCTATAAGGTTATCATAACAAGTTTTTGAATTTTTTTGAAAAAACGAAAATTCAAATTCTGATCGCACAAGAAATAATGAAAAATTCACAATTTCATTTTGCGGTCAAACTATACAAGATACGAAAAAAGATGAATAGACAAAAATTGTGCACCAAACAAAGATCTACTATTGTACAAATTTGCCATCAATAAGTTTTTTATAGGACGCGCAGTTTTTGATTGAATCGTCAAAAATAATATTAAAAATAAAAAAATTAAATTAAAAAAAAAAGACACAAGGAACGAAAAAAAATTATGAGACAAAAAATGTTCACCCGAAAAAGATCTACAAATTCATTATTACTATTAATAGTTTTTAAATAGTACGAGTAGTTTTTCTTTTAATCGCAAAAAATAAGATTAATAGTACAAAATTACATTTTTGGAAAAACGACACAAGAGACGAAAGAAATGAAAAAACAAAAGTTTTTCAACCAAAAAAGATCTACAAGTTTTGTTATAAACTCTTGTTATAAAAATATATTGAAAATAAAAAAATTAACTTTTTGGAAAAAATACACAAAAGCTACAATAACACTATATTTGACAAAATTTTTCCCATAAATTATATTTGCAAATTTGCTTCGAACCACTTTACGCTAGGATGCGTATTTTGAGTTTAAATCGTAAAAAATAACATTGAAAGTAAACAAATTAATGTTATGAGCAAACGACACAAGTTGCAATAAACTGTTTAATAACAATTTTTTCATTGAATGCGCCCTTTTTAAATTATAAAAATAAGACAATGAAAATACATATGTTTCAATATCAATGCATATTATGAATTGTAATAATATGCATTTATTGAAATGATACATTTTTCAGGGCAACTGAGAATAAAAATTAGTGCAAAATAAGGAGCAAATATCAAAGTAATAATGAAAAATAAAATTTGTACATTATTTTGCAGTATCTGAATAAGCATTACCAGACCGAGGTACAGAAATAAATATAATATACATTTATTCCACACTCGACCGAAATGGTCAACTTTTGCCCTTGAAAATAGGGGCGAAAGTAGCATATATTTCCCGTAAAATGCATTTGCGGGGCGAAAGTAAAATTAGCGGGGCGAAAGTAAAATTTGCGGGAGGGAAGTAAAATTGAGAAAATTGAGTCGATCAGAATTTCAGCCGCGAACAAAGCTATAGAAAAATGCGTCGAACCCGCTTTTCAGGGTCAAAGGTGGCCACCGTCGAGAGTGGAATAAAAAACATGCAACACGGGACGAAAGTAGATTTTTCCGCTGGAAAAATCTGCTTCTTTTGCCCCTTGCTACATAATGTACTATTAACATAATAGTGTTGAACATAATGTAGAAAAGTTCACATATTTGACAAAATCGAGTGCGAAGCACGAGATACGTGATGAAAATATGTTTGTCAAAGCCGAAGGAGCTTTAACAAAAGAGAATTCACAATTACCAAATTACAGTTGTCAAAGTTTTGACCTTCAATTTTGAAAGGTCTATACACAAATATAGGCGATATACAAAAGATGTACAAAAACTGAGCGCGCTGCGCGAAGTGAATACATAATCGAGCGCGAAGCGCGAGAACCAACATTCGCGTGCCCGAGACGCGCTCAAATTTGAATGTGCCCGCTCAGCCGGCAGACTTTTGAAACAATTTTTAAATGCTCCAACAATTATTATTTGTTTAAACAATTTTTTTTCAGTAAATCGTGAAAAGTCATTATTTTTTGTGGATAAATGATATAGTTTATGAAAGTCAAGAGTACTATTTTTTCTTTAACATATTTTCCAATTGTTTACACAATTTATATTAAATCATTCTTTTTTCTACCAAAGCGTGAAAATTCAGTATTTTGTCAAATTAAAGACAGAATTAACGAATGTTAAAATTAATATTGTTTCGTCAAAAATTCATTTTATTTTAAGATTCATAATTTCAGTTGAAAGTCATCTCTTTCATTAAAGAAATGAACAATTCTTTTTTAAATCCTTTTGTTTTGTCGAAAATTAATTATTTTGTATGAAAATATTACTATTCTATTTTTGGTTGAAAATTTTTTTAGCTGCTAATCCAACTACTTGCTTGAAAATTAAATTCCTCGGGATAAAATGAAAAGATCCCGCAGTAAATCAATATTTTCTGGTTGAAAATATGATATAATTGAATTTTGCTGATCAAAATTGTTTATGACAATGATAAATGTTGCAACTTGCCTATATTTTCTCTGTTAAAGTCATTCCTAAATAAAGAAAAAAAATAATATATAAATTTTAAAATAAAATATAAAAAATAAAATAAAATTTACAAATTTATAAATTTTGCAGATAAATTTTCTATGCCCAAAAATGAATTTGTTTATAACAAAATAAATTATTGTTGAATGGAAATACAATGTGTCAACTTATAAAACTTCAGATGAAAGGAAATTATTCCGTGTAAAATAAAACGTTTCTATGTTCAGAAATGCACTTACAGTAAACTTGTTCATAACAATTATTTATAACAATGACAATGGTTCTCTTTTATTCTTTGGTAGTGATTAATAATTACTTTTAGGTAATTCAATGATGACACGAGTATAAATAATACATTTAAAAGCAGAAAATACAGCAAATTTCAGTTTTGTCCATTAGATTGTCTATAACAATTGAAGAAAATACGGAATTTAATCTGTATTGGAAATTGTATGTACTGATTCTATGTATTTTTAGAAAATATTAATAAACAAAGCAAAGTATTCAGTACAAATATATATAAAAAGTTATGGTTTTTAGTAATTTTTCCACTTAAATAACAATTGATAAAATTATTTTTGAAATTAATCTTGGCAAATATTTTCAAAGTTAATTCAACTCTAATTTGAGAAAAGAAACTTTACAATCGTAAAAAACTACGATATCTGGAATTTTTTGAAGAAATGTATACGATGATAATTGAAATCTTGGCAGAGATAAAGTTGGACCAACAATGGTTTATTTTTCTCGAATCTATTTTGACACTATTTTATAGAAAATTCTTTTCTTTTATTTAAAGTTAATTCTTTCGACTAAATACCTAACCATTCTATTTTTTATAAAAATTTTTTTTTCAATTGAAAATTCCACTATATCGTTGACAATAATTGGCCCGTGTTTGTATAAACTGGATTTCATTGGTTAAAAATTGATCGGGTTCGTTGAAAAAATCCCATCACGTTATCACTTTTTTTTCGCACCTTCTCAGATTATCGTGGGTCGTTTCAAACTCAAGGAATGTTAAAACGCTCAATTATCAATACGAAAAATCTGGTAAAATTCCTGTACACTCTTGAAATTTGAAGTTTCAAGAAATAACTTGTTATATGTGGGGGTCCGCATGAAAAGGGCCCTTATGTAGTCGGTATGAAGTTACACATAGAAGGAAATAGACGGATGAATTCCCCGAATTTTAGGCCCAAAATGAACCCCCGTAGTTGAAAAATGAGTCACCGGGGCATTATTGAAGTTGGAACTTCAAAAAACCGTTTTTCGAGAAAAACGCATCTAAGCTTGACGAGTACCATAAGCACACATGTATAGTCCCAATTAATTTACTAAAGGTCCCAGTATTATCCCCAACTCAAACTCAAAAATGATAATTTTGACCTCATCTCAAAAAAACGCGAATATCGCTTAAACTAGAATAGGCTATGAAGGCCCTTTTCATGCGGACGTCCACATATTTCGAAGTATACAAATTTTATTTTTGTAGAAAATTATACATATTCATGAAGGAAAAAGAACAATATGCTCACGCCTTAAATTCTATCATCTTACAATTACTCGTTCACTTGTTCCGTACGTGGACGAAGAATCCTTGAGAATTCAATGGATGTACCCTGCGCCATGATATAAGAGATGAAAAATCAATATATGAATTGAAAAAAAGAAAAATCTTTCGAAAATACTCATAAACTTCATTAAATTCAAAAACTTATCTTGACTCTCAAAACGAGTTTGCACCGAAGTTAAAGATATCGTGGGTCGTTTCAGACCCAACGCAAACTTGATCTGCTCACTAGGAAGGCGAGGCTGTCGCTGGGGAAATGCGATTCAGCATAGAGGGTCCTCTAACTCTAAAGTTTTTTTAGGGTGAGGATAGGTATTACCGGGGTACACGGATTCTGAGTAATGAGACAAAAGAAAAATGCCATGTATCTGAAAGGACCCACGATAATCGGATCGGGTTAAACTATTTTTTAGAAATCTATTTGATTCAGTTGGAAATTAACATTGTTTTAAAAATATTATTAGTATTATCATTAGTTAGTTAGTTAGTTAGTTTAAAAGCGGATGGGAATCCTCCCCTGGCGCTCAAGCTATAGAGCCTATTGTGTCACTCCCTTAACTATTCGCTCCCAGTAGTTGACTCCAGACCTCTTGGTGAAGCCTAGTATATCAATCACTGATCGCGTTATAATTTTTCTAAGTCCCGTGAAGTGGGCCCCAAGGGTTTTTGGCCTGAGCCTACCTAATGCCCACACTGGCATAAGACATACACGGATGTTTCATCATCCCTGCCGCATTTCCTACACTCTGTCGTGGGGTTATACCCCATCTTGTGCCTGAGATAGTTCAGGTGGTTGTGCCCTGTAAGCATCTGTACCACTATCCTTATGTCTTTCTTGGGTAATCCCTGGATTTCCCTGGCTCTGGCCATCCGGTCCCAACTGCAGTCAATGTCACTTGGTTGTCGGAGCAGATCGTAATCTGCCTGCCAGCAGTATTTTCTTCTAATAATGTTTCAGCACAGCGAAGGACGGCCAGGACCTGCGTCTGAAAGACAGTAGCATGTCGCCTAAGCGGGATCTCCATCCCCCTCCTTCTCGCGCTGTCACAGATTCCTGTTCCTGACCCTCCCAATCCTCTGGAGCCAACTGTATACCAGATTTCCATTTAGATGAGCGGGTTGCCATTTGCTTTCCACATATCCCTGCTTGGGATGCAGACCTAAACAATTTTTGTGAAGTTGTAGCGATTTGTTATTTTATCTCTAGATTCGTCAGTGTGCTGATGTAACACGAGGCCCACTATGTCTATTCCCCCGAGTTCATATATTTACTCTTGATAGGCAACATGTAGGGGTTCTTCACAGAGAATGAATCCTATCGCCGCTGTGGGCGTAGTCTCATTGCTTCCATCAAGCCCCTAAACGCCAGGAGAGTAGAGCCATTCAAGCATTTTAGGCCCTAGACCCCACGTCAACCCAGAGGCTCTCTTGCACATCCGAAGAGTCATGACAAACTTCCTGCATTGGATCTCCAGGTGCTTTGCCCAGTTCAGTTTGCTGTCTAGGATTACTCCCAGATATTCAATCGAATCTTAAAACTACAGCCGAAAGCCCTGACCTATCGCACCAGAGCTCTACAATGAGCAGCACCGACCTTTTAAGACCCATCAACGTTTCCAGATGAGCCCCCCTGACTAGAATTACAAAGTCATCCGCGTAGCCCTGAGTATAATACCCCTCATTATTAAGCCTACGAAGGAGCCCGTCCGTTATAATGCATCACAGCAGGGGTGATAAGACACCCCCTATGGGCACCCCCGTGACGCCATTTCCCTTACTAGACCTTTGCCCTATCTGGTTTCGAGTCTCCTCCGACGTAGCATGCTTTCTATCTAGCTTACTAGCTGGTCTGGCGCGCCACACCTCGAAGCCTCTCGACAGATCACTTCTGCAGAAGTATTGCTGAAGGCACCCTCTATATTCAAGAAGGTGCCCACAGCATACCACTTCAGTTCCAGCTGCTGCTCCAATTTTGGAATGACAGCATGGAGCGCAGTTTCTACCGAGCAGCCGGCCTGAAAGGCGTTCTGCCCTCTGTGCAGCAGGGAGGCTAAAAGCTCATCATTCCTGATATATCTCTCGACCAGCTTCTCCAACGTTTTCAGGATAAAAGACGTTAAGCTGATCGGCCGGAAATCGTTTGCAGCAATATAACCCTCTTTCCCAGGTTTGAGAATGAAGGCCACTCTACCATCCTTCCATGCCGATGGCACGTGTTTTAGAGCAATGCTTGCCTAAATAATTTCGTCAGTGGAGGGATGACGAAATCCATGCCTTTTTGTAAAATTGCTAGATAGATGTCATCCACCTCTGGTTATTTAAAGGGACAGAAGTATCCTTCGGCCCATTCCACCTTTTTGTTATCAACGACCTTGGCGGCGATATTCCAATCAGCCTTCTCCTTCTTTTGGCCCAAGCCTTCCACCTCTTGGTTTGTTTAAATTCGCTGAAAACCCGGTAAGTGAACTTCCATCAGGTGATGCAGCGTTGCTTCTTCGTCTTTGGCAAACTCACCATTATTCAGCCTTATGAGCTGACGAGGCGTGCTTCCGGATTTTTTGCCAGGATCTTGTGGAGCCTCAATGCTTCTGGAATGTTCTTAAATTCCTCGCAGAAGCCCCTCTAATATTCCTTTTCATACATTCTTATATTTTTATTGTATTCATACTGTGCCGTCTTATATATGTCCCAGTGTGAAGGCAATTAATTTAGTTCTGTTTGCCCTCTTGCACAACGCTCTAGTCTTTTTACCGAGTTTCTCCAGGTGGGTGTTCCACCATTCTGCTCCTTCCCTAGACTTTTTTGTGCTTGTAGGGCAATTGTTTTCATACATATGTATTCAGAGTCCGTCTCAGAAAATCCGCTGCATGCTCTAACTCATCTATGGTACCATAGCTTGTGGGGAATTCCACAAGCCTGCTTTTAAGTTCCTCTTTATATAAGTCCCAAAGTGGTCCGAGAGAGACTCCTCATCGGAGATTCTCCAGCCCACTACCTTTCTTCTCACTGCATCCGAGCATAGAGTCAAATCAAGAAACTCACTCCTGTTTTAATCTGGAAAATGTGGGAGTATCACCCGATTCAGAATCTCCAGCTCAGTGCCCGCTAGGTATTCGATTATATCTCTCATTCTGAATTTGATTAAAAATATTTCCACAAACTATAATTATAACAATATTAATTGAAAGGACAGAAGGAAGTCACATCTTTCGGCACACAAAAAACATCTTTGTACTATTCTGCATTTCACAACCCCCCAAAACAACCCTTTTCCCCGTCGGTAGTGACTTCTTTCTACTATCTAGCAGGAAAATTCAAAAAATGTTTCGAAGCCCGAAAACAACAATATTCAGCAGCCTGCAAAAACCTCACCTAGTACTCTTAATGAAATTATTGCAAAGGGTATTCATATGTTTCTTTAGTTGTATGAGTGGCGCATGTCGTCAATTGGGTAAGGCCACGAAATCTGCATGGCGCCATCTATTTCATGAAAATTTCAATCGCTGATGGATGAACTAAATATTTCGGTTTATTGAGTTGAACTGCTTGTCCCAAGCAAAAAATATTTGTTACTTTATTAGTATAAAGTTTATAAAGCGTCAAAGTAGAGTCTTCAGTTCGAAGGCTGTAGGCTAAAAAGATTCAAAGTAGGATAATTATTATAGGAGAGTTCATACAGCTTCAAAGTAGGGTTTAAATTTTGACTCGTAAATACCAAGAACAAAACGATAAGTCTATCATTTCTCAACTGTCATTTTTATCGTGACATTTTTCCTGTCATTTATTATTCTTTCTTCTGTCGTTTTCACTGCGGTCGCGAAAAACGAAAGAAAAAAAACCTTACAGGGTAAAAAATCATACGTCCGTCATTATTTAGAATTATTAATTACTTACAAACGCGAAAAGCGTTATAACATGATTCCTTCATACAAATATGCGCAATAATTAAAACCTTATACAAGATAAAGCTGAACCAATAAAGATCTGCTTTTCTGGAATCTTTGTTTAAACTGTGAAGAAGGTTGTGTGAGATATTGGCTAGGGGACGTTCATATAAGACGTGAATTTTTTTCTTGGGGGGCAGGAGCTCCAAAAGGGGAGTCAGCAAATCAAAATTGACTACGTGGAATATTGAGCGCGGCCTAGTCTATACATCGAAACATCTTGTAGAAAATTTCTTTTCTCCCCAAATCAGTATCATCTACTGTCACCTACTATAATAAAAATGTGGATCGAAGCCGGTGCTCTATTCTTCGCTTTTGCCATTTTCCTTAATTCTATTGGTAAATATATAATAATATAATATCACATCTATAATTTTAAGTGCACTAGAGAACAAAGATGACTATTCTTTTTTTGTCTGACGCAATTTTTAAATTGACAATAAAATTAATATTAATACAAAATACCTGTATATCATAATACCTTTACTTTTCTTTCGAAGTTTTAACTAAATTTTCAACTAAGAAATATGAATTTTCAAGGAAAAATGTGAAAGTAGATATTTCAACTAAAAGCGATTTTAATCTTAAAGCAAAAATAGTTTTATTCAACAAGAAGAGACAAATCTTCAACATAACAGGTAAATTGTCAACCGAAAAATCTATCAAAAATTTTTTATTGAAAAAATAGCTCTGCTCCGATGGCTTAGAAAAAATTCGAAGTTAGTCCAGCCTTTTGGGATGAATTGGAAATCTATTTATTGAAAACAATTGGTAAATATCAAAAGTCTCATCAAATAGAATTCAAGCGATATGGTATGACAAATTTTTATTTTTCTCAACTAACAAGTTGTGTAGCAGGTATGATATCAAATTGCTTGTTTTCTTTCACGTCCAAGACGTGTGAAGGAGAATAAATAAAGATTTCATTTTGAAACAAGTCTGATTAAAGTGTATTTAATTGAGTTCGATTCTTCTCTCGAATATAATTTTTATTTATTCAAATCTTAGTTTGCCAACGTCCATTTCTGTATGTAAATTAGCGAGAAGAGATATCAAATTTTATTACACTACGCCCGTGAATGATACAATCAGTTATATTATTAATAATGACAAAATGTACCATTTCTGCAGAATCATTATTATTTCTTCACCTACGTCAAAAGCGTACAAATACACATAATGCGCGAGAAACTCAACAATATGGACTTGGAAAGGAGAGTTTTTGTAAAGAATAAATATGATTCCGACTTAAAAGAGGACATTTTCTAGAAGAATTATGATTCTTACTTGGAACGGAGAATTACCCAAAACAATTGCATTTTTGACTTGGAACGGGGAATTTTTAAAAAGAATTATGATCCTGCTTTGAAACAGAAAATTTTCAATAACAGCAAATTATAATTTAGATCCGGAATAAAGAATTTACCAAAAATATTAAAATTTTTACTTAAAAGCGTGAATTTTCGAAAGAATTATTGCTTTGATTTGGAATAGGGGATTTTCAAAGAAAAATCATAATTTAAATCTGGAACAGGGAATTTTCAAAAAAAATTACATTTCTAAAATTGGAAAAGGAAATTCTCTAAAACTTTGATTTGAATTAAGGCATAGATATAAGTCAGATCTCGGTTTGTTTAGAAAAAAAACATCAACAAACTGAAATTACAAGAATATTAATTACAAAAGCAAAAAACATTAACATCTTTACACACACACAAAAAATCTTTCGACTATTTTGCATTTCACAACCCCCAAAAAACAACCCTTTTTCCAGTTAGTAGTGACTTCTTTCAACTATCTAGCAGAGAAATTAAAATATTGTTTCGCAGCCCCTAACTATAATATTCAACAACCTGCAAAATCCCACCTAGTACTCTTAACGAAATTATTCCAAAAGGTGTCCAGGTAAAAGAGCCATTAAACTTCAAAATTAAAATTATTTACACATATCACCTCAAGAAAAATTCAGGCCATGTCGACAATTCCATCATAATATTCAACAATTCCCTAATCCCCCCCCCCACACCTAATACTTTTAACCGAAATAATTCCAAATTGTCTGCATGAAAGACAGCCAATCAATGTTCAAATTAAAAATAATCACATCAGTCCTTTTTATAATAATTTTATAATAATTATTATATATGAATTTAAAGATTATTTTATATTTGAATTTGAATATTGGATGTGAAAACTGTAATTCGATGATTGTGAATTCTCTTTTGTTAAAGCTCTTCCGGCTTTAACGAAAAAATTCTGATAACGTATCTTGTGCTTCGCGCTCGGCTGAAATTTTTTTCGAAGTGCGCACTTTTCTATATTATATTGAACTCTATTATATCATTATTTCTTTCTTAATTCATAATGTGCATTGATATTAAAACAGAAGTATTTTCATTGTCTTGTTTTCATAATTTAAATAAGTGCGCGTCCTGTCAAAAAAAATGTTCAAAGCACATTTTTAGATATAATTAAGGCGAACAATTTGATAATTAATATATTAAGAATGTTGAATAAACTTAATATAAGCATGAAGAACATGGGCCTTAAAATTAAAGTAAATAAAACAAAGGTAATGGTGTTTGAGGGGAAAAGTGAGAAAACAATGTGCAACATTGTCCTGAATGGTGAGAG
>JAABKJ010008179.1:0-11516 GCA_011634705.1 Andricus grossulariae | reverse complement strand
AATCTTTTTGAAATCATTTTTCAATCTTTGAAATTTACATAAAATCTTTGTGAAATATTTGAAAATCTTTGCGAAATTTTTGTGAAATCATTTAAATCTATCTGAAATCTTTGTGAAATAATAGAAGTCTTTGTGAAAGCTTCAAAATCTATATGAAATCTTTGCGAAATATTTGAATTTTTGGTGAAATTTTTGGGAAATCATTGGAATTTTTGTAAAATCGTTGTGAAATCTTCGTTCGATCTTTGAAATCGATCTGAAATCTTTGTGAAATCTTTGGGAAATAATTGTAAAATCTTTGTTTATTCTCTCAAAATATTTGTGAAATATTTGAAATCTTTGCGAAATGTTTGAAATATTTGTGAAATCATTGAAATCTATCTGAAATCTTTGTGAAATAACAGAAGTCTTTGTGAAATCTTTGGGAAATCATTGAAACCTTTTTAAAATCTTTATGAAGTCTTTGTGAAATCTTTCTGAATTCTTTAAAAATCTTTGCGAAATATGTGAAATCTTTTTGAAATCATTTTTCAATCTTTGAAATTTACATAAAATCTTTGTGAAATATTTGAAAATCTTTGCGAAATCATTTAAATCTATCTGAAATCTTTGTGAAATAACAGAAGTTTTTGTGAAATTTTTAAAATCTATCTGAAATCTTTACAAAATATTTGAAAACTTTGTGAAATCTTTGTAAAATCTTCATGAAAATTTTGTGAATTCTTCAAAAAGCTTTGCGAAATCTTTAAAATATTTTTGAAATATTCGGTAATATTTGTGAAATTATTGAAACCTTTGTAAAATGATTGAAGTCTGTGAAGTCTTTTAAATCTATCCGAATTCATTTAAATCTTTGTTCAATTTTTGGAATCTATCTGAAATTTTTGAGAAATAATAGAAGTCTTTGTGAAATCTTTTAAATCTATCCGAAATCTTTCGAGAAATATTTGAAATCTGTATGAAATCTTTGGGTAATCATTGAAATTTTTGTGCAATCTTTGAAATCTTTGGCAATGTGAATTTTACAACTGTATTTATTATTTATTTATTATTTATGTTCAATTCTTACATAGTATAATATTATTATACTATGTCCAAATTGTACCATTCAATATTCTCTAGATTCTAGAAAAAAGGCTCTTCCCCGCTTCTGAATTTAATGACAGAAATTTTACTCCCATAACCTAAAAATATTAAAAATGTAGATATTTATGTTCATAATCTTAATGCAACTTGACAATAAACTATAATAAATTATGGCATCAAGAATGGAAAAACATTTTCCTATTCCATCCAGACGATTTATCAAGAATTTCCATATAAAAATGACTTCGGAATTGAACCGATTTGTTTGTTTTCCGAACGTGAAATCAAAAGAATATTTACCATCGAAAAACTCTTTGTATACAGAATTACTTATTTTAAATTGAAATCCAATTTACGTCAATTTTGCTAATTAGCCAAAACCGACGTAATTATTTGTTTGAATAATAAAATCGCGAAAATAAAAACATAACCTCACTTTTATTAAACTTTAATTCTTGTACTTACTTTTCACCTTCTGTAGTTTGGGGTATTTTATTTAAAAAAAATAGAGCAACCAATATTAGTGCTCTGATGCTAGTTATTATTCACAATAACTAATTTTTTATTAAAAACATCACAAAATCCGGACAGCTCGAAATTATGGAGCGGAAACACGTTTTTGACGGGACCACGACCACGTGACCAGGTGCTTGCAATAAAAATCCCTATAAAATCTAGTTTTCTTTTTAGTGATTTTCTCTCTGTAATGTTGAGATAGGGACTCTACCAGTCGACAGATGGCGCTCGATGTTTTAGTCTTAAGTGCCGCGAAAATTCAAATTGGATAACTGAAAATTTTCTTTTTTTATACAAGTTTATAATAAAAGTTGATGTTTTATTAATAAAACAAAGCAAAAGTGTAAGTCATTTAGTTTGAAAAGAAAAATTTTATTATTTTATTTACTGAAAGAGGAATTTCCAAGCAAGAAGATTAATTTTCTACTAGAAAGACAAATTTTTAAGAAAATACCTGACTTTTCCATCAAATAGTTCAAGTATCAATTAAAAAAGATACATTTTCAACAAAAAAAAAGAATTAAAAAAAAATCGTTAAATTTTCAACTATAGAAATGAATTGTCAACAAAAAATAAACTTTCAATAATATTCTCATAAGCGTAATTTTGTACCAAAAAGGCGAACTTTCATATAAAAAAAATAATTCTTTAACAACAACAAAAAACAAAGAATTTTCAACAAAATAGTTGAATTTTCAACCAAAAAAATGATTTTTTCACAAAAAAAAGATGAATTTTCAATCACATAGTTGAATATTTAACCAAAAAATATATTTTTTCAAGCCAAAGAAGAAGTAGTTAAAGAAATTTAGTCTTTCAATGAAAATTTGTTTACCAAAAACATTAATTTTTAACCAACAATATTAATTGTCAACCAAAAGAGACTGATTTTCAATAAAATACATGAATTTCCGACCAAATGGTTGACATTTTAACTAAAAAATACCAATTTTTAACCAAAAATGGAATATTTAAATTTTTAGTTAATTAAATATCAACAAAAAATTTTTTTTCACGAGAATTGTTGAATTTTAAGCCATAGAGATGAATCTTTAACAAACAAATAAATTTTTTAAGAAGTAGTTCATCTTTCAACCAGATATTTGCATTTTCAACCAAAAAGATAAATTTTCAACGAAAATCGTATTAGTTGTTGATATTTCAACCAACAATAATTTAAAATTAAAACCTGTAGTATTCAACCGAATAGAACAAATTTTTCAACAAATCAGTTAATTATTCAAATAAAAATGATTCTTTTTGATCTAAAAATAAAAGTATTACCCCTACTTCCCCCTTCTTCACCTTCCCTCATTTCCAATTACTTCCTCCACCCACTAATTTCCCCTACTTCCCACTCCAAATTTCCTTTACTACCCTTTCATAATTTCCCCTTTTCCACTTCACAAACCTCCCACTCTCCTCTCACATGTCCACGCACTTCCCCTACCCCCTCATTTCGCCTACTTCGTACGATGATTTTTCCTGCTTCCTCCTCCCTTAGTTTGCCCCTACTTCCAATCACTCAATTCCCCTACTTCCACTTCCTTCATTTCCACTCACTTCCCCTAACCCGTAATTTCCCCTACTTCTGCCATAATTGCATTTGAACATTTTATCATGATTTTTTTTTAGTTTCTCTTGTCATTTTTCCACTCAAACTGCCTTTTATATTCTCTTAGCGTCTTGCGTACACATATGTGAACGTTATAAAGTAAATCCTTATTCCATTCCCATTACATCACTCACTTGCCATTCCCTCAGTTTCACACACTACTTCCCTTCCCACACTGCCTAGCCTCTCATTAACCCTACTTCCCAACCCTTTCTTCCCTTACTTCTCCCTCATATACTTGCCCTCTTCTCAACTCTCCTACATTCAATCCCCACGCATCCCACTCCCGCACTTTCTCACGCCCTTCACTTCTGTTACTTCTCTTTCCTCTATATACCAACCCCTAACATTCATCATATACCTCACTTCTCCTACTTTTTATCCCCTCAATTTCCTTACTTCTCCTTTCTCTACTTCTCTCCTGACATCCCTCACTTACATTCACTTCTCCTACTTTCCAACTCCTCAGATTCCACACTTCCAATCCCATCACTTCCCTTATTTCTTTATCCTCAACATCTCCTCATTACACATCCATACTTCTCCTACATCTCCTCCCCTCCCCTACCTTACTTCTCCCTCATCTACTTTCCCTCTCTTCAATTCCCCTACTTTCATTCCCCACACATCCACCCCGCACTTTCTCACCCCCTTCACTTCTCTTACTTCTCTCTCCTCTTCATCCAAACCCCTAACATTCTTCATATCCCTCACTTCTTCTACTTACTACCACCTGACTTTCCTTACTTCTCCTTTCTCTACTTCCCTTCCCCTCACATCCCTCACTTAAATTTACTTCTACTTTTTAACCTCTCACATCCCAAACTTCTAATCCCATCACTTTCCTTATTTCTTCATCCTCTACACCTCCTAATTCCACTTTCATACTTCTCCTACATCTCCTCCCTTCCCTTCCCCCACTTCTCCCTCATCTAGTTTCTCTCTCTTCAATTCCCCTACTTTCATTCCCCACGCATCCCACCCTCTCACTTCTCCCTCCTCTACATCCCAAGCCTTCACATTCTTAACATCCCACACTTCTCCTACTTTCTACTTCCTCACTTTCCTTTCTCTACTTCCCTTCCCCTCACATCCCTTGCTAACACTCCCATCTCGTACTTCCCAACCCTTTACATCCTACACTTCCATTCACATCACTTTTCTTCCTCTACCAATTCCATTCCCATACTTCTCCTTCTCTCCTTTCCCTTAATTCTGACGCATCTACTTTCCCGCTTCTTAATTCACCTACTTTCATTCCGCACGCATCCCACCCACTTGCTTCCTCACGCCCTACACTTCTCTTACTTCTCCCTCCTGTACATCCCAACCCCTCAAATTCTTCACATTTCTCACTTCGCTTACTTTCTACTCCCTCACTTTCTTTACTTCTCCTCTCTTTACTTCCCCACCCCTCATATCCCTCACTTACACTCACTTCTCCTACTTCCTAACCCTCATACATATCCTCCTCACTTTCCTTATTTCTTCATCCTCTACATCCCCTAATTCCACTTACATACTTCTACATATCCTCCCCAACCCTCCCTTACTTCTCTCTCACCTAATTTCCCTCTCTTCATTCCCCTACTTTCATTCCTCACGCATCCCACCCTCTGACCCCTTTCAATTCTCACTCCACTAAATCCCAAACCTTCACATTCTTTACTTCCCGCACTTCTCCTACTTTCTACTTCCTCACTTTCCTTTCTCTACTTCCCTTCCCTCACATCCCTTACTTAAACTCTCTTATCCTACTTCCCAGCCCTTCACATCACACACTTCCAATCCCATCACTTTCCTTACTTTTCCTTCCTCTACCAATTCTACTCCCATACTTCTCCTTCTCTCCTTTCCCTTAATTCTGCCGCATCTACTTTCCCGCTTCTCAATTCCTCTACTTTCATTCCCCCGCATCCCATCCACTTACTTCCTTAACCCCTACACTTCTCTTACTTCCCCCTCCTCTGCATGCCAACCCCTCACACTGTTCAATGTCCTCCCTTCTCTTACTTTCTACTCCCTCACTTTCTTTACTTATCCTTTCTTTACTTCCCACCTCTCACATCCCTCACTTACACTCACTTCTCCTACTTCCCAACCCCTCATATTCTCCTCACTTCCCTTATTTCTGCATCCTCTACATCCCCTAATTCTACTTCCATACTTCTCCTACATATCCTTCTTTCCCTTCCCTTACTTCTTCCTCATCTACTTTCCCTCTCCTCGATTCCCCTACTTTTATTCCCCACGAATCCCACCCTTTCACTTTCTCACCCCTTTCACCACTCCCTTCTCTACATCCCAAGCCTTCACATTCTTCACAACGCACACTTCTCCTACTTTCTCATATTCCTTTCTCTACTTCCCTTCCCTTCACATCCCTTACTAACACTCCCTTCTCGTACTTCCCAACCCTTTACATCCTACACTTCCATTCACATCACTTTCCTTCCTCTACCAATTCCATTCCCATACTTCTCCTTCTCTCCTTTTCCTTAATTCTGACGCATCTACTTTCCCGCTTCTTAATTCCCCTACTTTCATTCCCGACGCATCCCACCTACTTGCTTCCTCATCCCCTACACGTCTCTTACTTCTCCCTCCTCTACATCCCAACCCCTCACATACTTCAAATTCCTCACTTCGCTTACTTTCTACTCCCTCACTTTCCTTACTTTTACTTTCTCTACTTCTCCTTTTCTGATTCCCCACCCCTCACATCCCACACTTCCAATCCCATCACTTCCCTCATTTCTTCATTCTCTACATCCCCAATTTCCACTTCCATAATTCTCCTACATATCCTCTCCTCCCTTCCCTTCCCCTACTTTCATTCCCCACGCATCCCACCCTCTCACCCCTTTCACTTCTCACTCCTCTACATCCCAAACCTTCACTTCCCACACTTCTCCTACTTTCTACTTACTCACATTCCTTACTTCTCCTTTCTCTACTTCTCCCCTCACATCCCTCACTTACATTCACTTCTCCTACTTCCCAACCCTTCACATCCCACACTTCCAATCCCATCACTTCCCTTATTTCTTTATCCCCAACATCTCCCAATTCCACTTCCATACTTCTCCTACATCTCCTCCCCTCCCCTCCCTTACTTCTCCCTCATCTACTTTCCCTCATTTCAATATCCCTACTTTCATTCCCCACGCATCCCACCCTCTCACCCCTTTCACTTTTCACTCCTCTACATCCCAAACCTTCACTTTCCACACTTCTCCTACTTTCTACATCCTCACATTCCTTACTTCTCCTTTCTCTACTTCTCCCCTCACATTTCTCACTTACATTCACTTCTCCTACTTCCCCAACCCTCACATCCCACATTTCCAAACACATCACTTCCCTTACTTTTCCTTCCTCTACAAATTCCATTCCCATACTTCTTTCTTCCTTTAATTCTCGCGCATCTACTTTCCCGCTTCTTAATTCCCCTACTTTCATTCCCCGTGCATCCCACCCCCTTACTCACCCTCTACACTTCTCTTACTTCTCCCTCCTCTACATGCCAACCCCTCACATTGTTCAATTTCCTCACTTCTCTTACTTTCTACTCCCTCACTTTCTTTACTTTTCCTTTCTCTACTTCCCAACCCCTCATATCCCTCACTTACATTCACTTATCCTACTTCCCAACCCCTCACATCCCACACTTCCAAATCAATCACTTCCCTTATTTCTTCATCCTCTACATCCCCTAATTCCACTTCCATACTTTTCCCACATATCCCCCCCCTTCACCTACTTCTCCCTCATCTACTTTCATTGTCTTCAATTCTCCTACTTTCATTCCCCACGCATCCCACCCATTACACTTCTCTTACTTCTTCCTCCTCTACATCTTAAACCTTCACATTCTTTCCATCCCTCACTTCTCTTACTTTCTACTCCCTCACTTTCCTTACTCCTCCTTCATCTACTTTTCTTTTCTCTACTTCCGTACCCCTCACATCCCTCACGTACATCCACTTCTCCTATTTCCCAACCCCTCACATCCGACACTTCCAATCCCATCACTTTCCTTATTTCTCCATCCTCTACTTCTCCTAATTCCACTCCCATATTTCTCTTACTTTTCCTCCCCTCCCTTCCCTTAATTCTCCCTCATCCATATAAATTCCATGTATAGGAATAATATAGATCAAAATAAAGCGTAAAAATGAATTAAAAAAATTTTTCTTTGCCTATAAAACTAGGAATAAGAAAAAACCAAAAATATAGACCTGCAGGGGAGGAAAATCAGGGGAAGCTAGGGAAGGGGAAGTGAAGCGTAATGAGGAGTGAGAAAGTAGAAGGGATGTGAAATTATGGGAGGGGAAGAATGTGAGGTGAGGGGGGAGTAGGTCAAGTAGGGAAAATGAGGCTGGAGTAAGGGAAGTGAGAGGAAATTGCAGAAGAGGAAGTAGGGAAAATGAGGGGAGGGAAAGTAGGGAAAGTAGTGAAGTGAGGGGAAATAGAGGGAGGGGAAGTTGTGGGAAATCACGACAAATAAGGGGGCGTGGGGAAACTAGAAAAGGGGACGTGGGGAAATGATGCGAGGGGAAGTAGGGGAAATGACAAGAAATGAGGATGAGTAGGGTGGGGAAGTGATCAAATGTTTTCAAATCCCTAAAATTAATTCAAATCGTTTAAAAATCTCTTTGGAATTAAAATTTGTTTGGAAGCTTCGAATTCCGATCTTGTTAATTCACACTTCGAATTTTCCTCTCTTTGTTTCAAAAAATATTTAAATGTATTTCCTACAATTTTTAACCAATTGACGTTATTATGCCACATTTTCCAATATTTTACTTATCACCCCAATTTCCAAAAACATTTAATTTAAAAGAAATTAGCATATAATTTCAAAGTGTGGAAATATAAGTCTCATGATAAATTATAAAATCATAAATCTTGTAGAGTCTTCGAGTAAATAAATAAATTAGCTGAGTGGCGCTATAGTTGAAAGAGAATAATAAGAATTTCCTCATACGCAAAGTGGTTCCAGGCAGTTCCAAGCATGATTAAACTGGAAATGTTCCATGAGTGTAAATAAAAGCACATCATTTCCGAAATAAAAGACATTTTAATTTTTTTCTTTTCATTTATTTGTTTATATAAACGGCCATTTCTTAGTTTCAGTCATACCTTTTGTAAAAATGAAGATTGCTTTAATCAATTTGCTTCTATCGAGCTCACTACTGATTGTGAAGCACAAAGAATAAACGCAGCACACAAATTACTTGGAGGTGCTAAAGTGTGGCAAGGAACTTCCCCGAACATCTGAAAAATAAAAATTTTTATTAATAATTTCTTATTTCAGAACGAGGCAAAATCGGGATCAAAATATTTCACTATTACAGACTTCAGAGCCCAACATTTTAGATCTCAAAACAGGGCAAAAAGGGTGATTTTTCACGAAAATAGGAGCCTGCATTTTTTTAAATATAATTAATTTATTAAGATTTCAAGTCGAAATAGTATATTGCATTTTCAACAAATTAGTTGAATTTTCAACCAAAAAAGATTAATTTTCTGTCACAAGAGATGAATTTTCAACGAAAGAGTTGAGTATTTAAAGTAAATAGTCAAATTTTTTAGAAAAGAGTTATCTTTTGAACCCAAAAACATTAATTTTCAAAAACAAAATTAATTTTTAACCAAGAAAAATGATTATCCAACCAAATAGTTGAATTATCAACAAAAAACAATTAATTTTAGACCAAGCAGTTGTATTACAGCCAAATGGTTCAATCTTCAAGTAAAATCAGTTAAATTTTCAACAAAATAGTTGAATTTTTAAACAAATAGTTTGATTTTTCACCTTCAAAGTTTAAATTTCAACCGAATGATCGCATTTTAAAACAAAAATGATTAAACTTCAGTTAAATTTTCAAACAAGGAATATGAATTTTAAATCAAAGAGTTATCTTTTACCCAAATAGTTCAATTTTCCACCAAAATAATAGAATTTTCAACCAAAAAAGTCGAATTTTCAACAAAATAGTTAAATTTGTAACCAAATAGTTGAATTTTCATCTTTCAAAGATAAATTTTCAACGAAATGTTGCATTTTAAAACAAAAATCAAAATCAACCAAAAAGAGTGGCCTCTTAGGAATTTTTCAGTTAAATTATCAAATAAAAAAAATAAATTTTTAACCAAAAATGGAATAATCCAGATTTCAAAACAAAAATATTTTTATTTAAAATAAAAAAACAGTTGAATTGAACAACAACAGATAATTTTTAACGAAAAATGTAACGGTTGGTGTTTCAATTCAAAAATATGAATTTTTAACCAATTAGATGAATTTTATACCAAAATAATAAAAAAGGCGAATTTTCAAAAAAATACTTTTTTAATAAAATAGTTCAATTTTCATCTTTCAAAGACGAATTTTCAACCACATGGTCGAATTTAAAAAAAGAAAAGATTAAATTTCAATCAAAAACAGTTGCCTTTCAAACCAAATAGTTGAATTATAAACAACAATAAAATAAATATCAACCAATTAAATTTTCATGTAAAAGAGACAAATTTTTAACAAAATAATTGCATTTTCAACCTTCAGAGATGAGTTTTCTATCGAATGGTCAAATTTTTAAACAAAAAAGATTAAACTTCAACTAAAAAGATGAATTTTCAACAAAACAGTTGAATTTTCAAACCAGAAAGCGACTTTTCTACTAAACAGATGAATTTTCAACCAAAAAATATCAATTTTCGATCAAAAATGGAACATTTAAATTTTCGGTTAAAAAATTAAATTTTAACAACAAAATCGAATTTTCTACAAAGTAGTTGAACTTTCACCCAAGTAATTGAATTTTCAAACAAAAAAGATGAATCTTTAACCGAGAAGATTAATTTATCACCAAAAAGAATAATTTTTTACAAAATACATGAATTTTGATCCAATTTGTTACATTTTCAATCGAAAATTGAATTGATTAATTTTCGGTTCAAAAAATTATATTTTAACCAAAAACAAAATGAATTTTCAATCAAAAAGGATAAATATTTAAACAAAAAGTTAAATTTTGTACTCAGAAAGACGATTTTTCAACAAAATAATTAGATTTTTAATTAACAATGGAAATTTTTAATTTTCGGTTAATAAAAAATTAGACTTTAACCAAAAAACAAAATTAATTTTCAAAAAATAGTTAAATCTTTCACTACTAAAATAAATGTTTACTGAAGTAGTTAGTCTTTCAACCAAGTAGCTGAATTTTTGGCGAAAAAAGATAACTTTGTAACAAAATAATTGAATTTTCAACAAAATAAATAAATTTTCAAACACAGATAAATTTGAACAAAATATGTTTTAACCAAATATAATAGTACACTTTTCAACCAAAAATAATTAACTTTTAGAGAAAAATAGTTGGATTTTCTTACTGGATTTTATTAATTCAGTTCGAATTTAAGCGAAAAAAAACGAAAATATAAATTTCAGAAAAAAAGTTTATCAACCAAATTGTTGAATTTGCAACTAAAAAATATGAATTTTCAACAAAAAATGAAACTGTAAAAAATTCAGTTGAAAAAATGAGTTTTCAACAAAAAATAATAATAATTTTCATCAAGATAGTCAAATTTTCATCTAAAGAGATGAATCATCAACCAATAAAATAAATTTTTAACAAAATTAGTTCAACTTTAAACAAGTAGTTGAATTTTCAATCAAATAATTAAATTTTTAACCAATAAGTTAAATTTTTAATTTCAAAAAATTAATTTTTAATAAAAAAAAGACGAATTTTCAACAAAACAGTTCAATTTTTAACAAAAAAAAGTGAATTTTCAACTTAAATGATCAATCTGCCCACAAAAAAAGGAATTTATAACAATGTAGTTGAAATTTTAATCAAATAAAAGAATTTTCAATGAAAAGAGATGAATTCTGAACAAAAAACATAATAGTGAAGATTTCAATGAAGAAGAAGTAGTTTTCAAGCAAAAATAGTTTATTAATTCAGTTCGAAAAATGAGTCTTATAAAAAAAATTGATTTTCGTCAAACTAATCAAATTTACATCCAAAGAGATAAATCTTCAACCAATAAAATGAATTTTTATCAAAGTAGTTCAAGTTTGAACCAAGCAGTTACATTTACAACAAAAAATGCCTTTTTAACAAAATACATGAATTTTGAATCAAATAATTGAATTTTTAACCAATAAGTTAAATTTGCAATGAAAAAAAATTAATTAATAAAAAAAATCATCGACAACTGTAATTTGGTGATTGTGACTTCTCTTTTGTTAAAGCTCCTCTGGCTTTAACGAACACATTCT